>JPKZ01002487.1:35064-56031 GCA_000803305.1 Toxocara canis | reverse complement strand
GTCAAACGACCACTATAATAGGCTGCAGTTTGTTTAATACAAATGATATTTCTGTTTTGCGAATCGGATCATCTTTGCGAGTGATAATAATTGAGACAGCTCAACTTATTTTTGCTCTGTTGACATGCTTTTTTTTCATGTCAAACAAGGAGACAACATTTGACACCCCAAAACAATACAGGTTGTGGTATATGTGCCGCTCATTAATGACCTCTTCCCTCCTTTTTTCCTTATTTTAACGCCTCTGGTGACGGATGGATGCTGTCTAATTAAAGATAGGAAGTAAACGAACACAAAAGAAATGAACAAGCGGACGCATTACAAAAGTAACGATGAAAAATTGCGTTATTTGGTGGAATGTTTTGAACGAAAGTACCGTTGTCGAATTTTGAATTTACTGCTGTCTATTTCTTCTAAAGTGACTGGCGACCTTATGAAACGAGTATAAACGAAAATGAGTGCGAGTTTTTCGACGGCGGTATTAGCGTAAATTTTGTTTGCCTATCACATTAAAGCATTTCGTGCACAAATTAAACCCAAATTTTTAAAATGCCAGTCCTGATTTCACATCTTCCCCTGCTCTCTTCCACATGAGCTGTATATGCGCCTCCACCTCTTTTTCATCTCTTCAACCATAGATGGATCATAATTATGCGAAATTATTGATGCGCATCATGCACAGTTTGCCAATGTTGCGAAAAAAAACTAGCCAAAAAGCCGTCTGGGGTAGGTTCTTTATCCTCATGCCAGCTGAAATGCTATAACCCATAAAGGTGGAATGCAAGGATTTATGTGTACATTTATACAACTAACTTCATCTCAGATGTTCACGTGCATGTCTACATGCCATGTGATTTCAGTACGAAAGCCATTAGGTCTAGAATAAAAAATCTTGATGCATATAATCTGTAACCTTTGCTTGTCTCTAGCAACTGATTTCAGAATACTTCATCGATCTTGAGGGAGCTATATCAACCTAAAAGGGCCAAAAATTTTGCTAAATTTTACGACTGCTCAAGCTGCTTGTTTGCAAAATTGAAAGAAAGCGAATCTCTTGTAGAATACTTTATAAAATGATCAAGTCAGATAAAACCTGAATTCTCCTACACATATAAGCAATTATGATAAGTTTTTTCTAAACATCTGCAATAATGATTTACCAAAGCTGGGTAGATTGACGATGGTTGGTGGTACTGTATACGATGTTGTTGCTAAAAGTTTTCTCATTTCAAGATATCGTCTCGATTTTTGCTTTGACTTATTCCGGTAATAATTAATTACTGCAGCGAGTGCCTTAAAGTATATTTTTTATTGCATAGTTTAACGTGGCTGATAAATAATGCAAACATCTAAATGATTGACTGCGATCTGAAGAGGTAACGCGAGGAAGGGGAAACTGATCGCAGTGATTTTCAGAAGGCATATTGTGATGGATCCCCAAAGGTAAATTCGGCGTTAATCATCTATTTCATTTAATCATCTCTAAATCACCTATAATGCTGTCAAGCACACACAACACATGAGTGTTTTATATTGTCAACACTTTATCCTGCTCATCTATGGCTCTATTCAACAGAAGCTGGCCGTCATCTTCAGCCATCAGGCAACGACCGAGCGTGATCGGTCTTCCTTAGTTTATCATTCTTTTCATTTTCTCAACAGTTCTTTGACAGACTTTCCAGGTTCCCCAATTTACAATGATCGTGAGCGTTTTTAAGGGGTGAGAAAATTCGGGAAGTGTTGGAGCGAATAATTATATATGACTATTTTATATTCAATTTTTTCATCGTGAGCCATAGGAGCGAAAAGAAGCAAAAAAAGGACACACATTCCTACATTTTCTTTTTGCAAACGTATGTTGAACATGAAACGTGTAGCGAAATCGTAGCGTTTCTGAGGGAATATTTTTGAAGTGAATGAGAAAAATAATAATGATGGAGTCGAAAAGAACCATCTCGTCGTTTCTGGCGCAAAAAAAGTCACAAGAATCAATCTGTTCACGCTCCGACTATGCTGACCTGAAAGGCATCTTTATGCTTTTGCCAAAAAAAACCCCGTACAAGAATAAAAGCGTACAATTGTTGTTAGCAGTATGCTGATGAAATAAGTGCTGAAGAATATCGTAATTAGCATATATGTTGACAAATCCAAATTGTTGTTGATGACAATCGTATATACGATAGCGAAAATGATCGAGAGTACGTCAAAAATCGTGAAATAGTAAGTCCAGTTTCTAAATAAGACTTCGATTATTGGTGTCAAATTCGTTTGTTGAAGAAAGCTTAGTTTATAAAAAATTTCCAAAATTTTAAACTTATTTACGTGGTACTTTTTACGTGATATGGAACGCCGTATTTACGTGATATGGAACGGCGAAATTTTCCGTCAATCATTAGGTCATAAAACCACTCGAGAATAGAACAGAACAATGCTTTGCAAGAAGTGTCAATTGACCTATACTTCATTGATAGCGCTTCTTCTTCCAGTAGCTACTGAATAAATTGCGAAATTCGGCTTTCTTATCCGTCGGTAATCCCCTTGAACCTAAGCAAGTGGGATTTGATTTTGGTTTCATGAGGTAAAATTTCACCATCAATCTTCTTGTCTTGCTCGCGTCCGAACTGCATCATAAGAAATGAGAATAAGCACGACACATGGCGAATGTTCGCCATAACAAAGAGAGGTGTTAGTGTCAAGCGTTCTTGTGTTATTCGCTGCATTCTACACATCACACATGTATGCGCAACAAACGAATGTGTTATAACAAAACGCTCCTCTGTCACCTCTGGTATCAACTATCGACATTGAACATGGCAACCGTTTTTTTTTTAAAGAATAATCTTGATTGAAGCTAGAATCATTAGCCTGTTTTGTCATCCTCATTTTCGGAGTCTTAGAAGTGCGCTAAGTCTCATCAGAATTTTAGTTTGTTTCGGTAGTATTCTCTCCGCTCTAAAATTTCATTTTCTTTTAGAATTTCTGTGCTGATTTATGAAAAAGAAATCCCATTTTCATCATATCCACCTCAGTAACTAGCAAAGCATCGCCTACCTGACACTGAAATATCGCTTATATAATAGCGGTTTTTCATACGAACAAAAAATAGATAAAAGTAAGATGATAGATAGAATGCGAAAATTTAATGCGTTGATAGCCGCAACAAACGAAAGTGTATAATTTGTGATCGTTCTGCAAGAAAAACGATTTGAACATCAACGTTATTTTATATTGGGCGGAAATGAAGAGGAAGGGAGAGTGAGTTGAGCAATGATTGTATGACTTCCATAAGTCTCTCAACAAGGAGTGGTTTCAGAAATTTCAACGCCATATTCGGTAGTAACGCAGCTTTCCTTTCTAAGCACTATCTATCCTAATGTGTCCCCCTCCCTCCTCCACCCCTACCCCCAGGATGATCCATCTGCCCTATCAATACAAATCACAGCAAAGTTTGTTGAAGACTGAGGCCATAAAGACGTCACGAAAAAAGATTTTGGGAACGATGAGCTAAAAATGTTCAACGACATTTGACTCTATCGTTTCGCATTGCAATATTTGTTCAGATGCGCACAAAACAATTTTGGAAAAAGCAAAAGAAAGAAATTTGATATTTGATCAGAGAATAATTAGCTGTTTGATCTTTGTTATTCGTTCTTATCGTAAGCATAACCGTCCGAAAATTCAGTTATGTAATGTTCTCAATATCGGTAGGAAACGAATTTTTGTGGTTGTGAAAATTTTCTTCATAAATTAAAGACAAATATAAGTCCACTGAAGTGCAAAAAGTTTGTTGTTCAAAATGTTTTGGTGCTTCATAGTGAGTGGGATTTTTCAAAAGTAACAAACTATTTTTTTTTCTTGCTCCCTGCCCACAATTTAAAAAAATGCATAAAAATGAACCGTAAACACTCGCCGGGAGAACGCCATACCATTGGTCAGCGATGTGAGGAAAACTGTATACTGTAAGCTTCTCAACGAAAACATCGATAGGACGACGGTCGGGGAAGTCGGAAAACCTTGCGGACATAAATAGAGAGGTCTTAATAGGGTGAGGACTGGAGGAGAGCGATAGATTTCATCATTACCGATAGAGGTTTCTAGGAGGTGAATTGCCAATGCGACGGGTACTCCGTTTCAAGGAGCTGATGTAAACGCTCCGTGTCAGTTAAAGAGCCGGACGAGGCAAGTCTACCGGTTAGCCACTGAAGGAATATGGAAATTTGAAAATATCACTCTTAAAATGGAAAAAAAAACAAATAGGAAAAAAACTTACAAAAAGTCTTCATCGAATTGACCATAATATAGTGCATAGCGTTGTGCTTCATAGATACCTTGCCAAATTATAAGAGCAAGCATCGGTATGAACAGATGAATTGTGTAGAGCGTAATGACGTCTCGAAGCGATACACGTACGAACGAGAGGTATAGAATAAATACAGCTGACATGAATGTCGGTGGTAGTGTTAATAAGCGAAATAAGTTTTCGCTATTGGAAAAATAATTAACTAAAAGTAGTACTTATTAGTACACTTGCAATAGTACTTATTAGTGCACTTGTTTATTATCGTTGTTGGTTAAGAAATTTGCAACTTCGGTTTAAAAAAAAAACTTATTTCAGCGACTTTAGTAATTGCGTTGCAGCAAAACGTCAAGTAAGAACTCTAGTAAACAATAAGTTCAGGTGCTTAGGCTTCAGATGGTACGTAAAAGTCAACCATGTGCCGAGCGCATGTACCTCTTTCGTAGGATTCCTCTTTTATAGATGCCATATTTTAATGTCTTATATATAAAACATACGTCCTGTTTTTTTTTGGTTTGCCACTTTCGAGGATTTTTTGATTTCGTTTCTGTGACGATGTTACTTAGTATGCATGAAGCAAACTTTATTAAATAGTAAGTCAAAGCTCAATTCACAAGCAACTGGTTCCTTTCAGTGATAGTGCCTGAGATTGAATTTCGCTAAAGCTTGTCCATAATTCGTGTTGAGATGAAAAAAAAACATTAGAAATTGATTAAAAATATCTCTGTAAAAAGCACATATACAACACTTTTACGGGAAGAGCCTAAGCGCTCATGCATAAAGAAATCTGAATCATAGAATGATCTCCAAGTTGGCTGCTCATGCTTCTCTTCATCCTTTGTTTTTTTTTTAGCAATTCTACAACTATACAATTGCTCGATTGCAAGACAACCAAATTCAACCCTGCTAATCAAAGCGCTGTTATTTCGGAAGAAAATTATGTGTTTAAGAGTAGATGAATATGAATTCCTTAATAAATTCCTTCACTAACCGAACCAAATTAAGCGACAAACACTTATGAAAATAGTCGCGTTGAAACCAAACAATTTTTACTTAATGTTCGGGTGATTTCATCTGTTCGTAATGTCGTCAGAAAAAATTTTTCTCGATTAAAAAATTATAACTTTCAAAACAATCTCATGCAATGCTGTTATTGTCATCTCTCACATACACTTTTGTTGGGCTCACTGCAAAGTAAAGCTTACTTTTTTTTCATTTCTATTTTGACTCGTATACTCTTACAGTGATTGAAGATAGCGTTTCAGTTCCCTCATCGTAGCGTGGAATTCAAAAAAAAGTGAATTTTACAAGTGGAGGTTAACTTGCGTATTTCGAAAAACCGATTGAGCAATACTCAGTATTCAAATATATATTAATACAACCGTCAACATACTTGGAGAACAATAAATAAGGAAATGTAAATATAATTACCGCATATTAGACCATCTGTCGCATAGGAACATTTCGCTTCTGATTCTTGCTGATCCCAGCCGAAACTTTCATTCGCGGAAAAATTTGTTGTTGCCAATGACTTCGTAAGCCTTATCATCTTATTTCGACGCATCAAATGAATGACTGTTTTCCACCGAAAACGAATTTCGGTTAAGTGGCAATAAATAAACAAAACTTTAATCTACAATCTTTCTTTTTTTGCTCTCAGCTTTCGTTTTCAACGGTGACAGATGCACTGTATAGCCTCGAGAGGTGCTTCTCAGCAGAATCTCACCTTTCAGTGGTGCTCTTTTTCTTCTAATTTTTCGTTTCATGCAACCAATGTTAGCAGAACTGGTTGATTTTGTATGTGTGCTAAAAAAAATGCCCCCCTGACCAGTCAAAAATTTAGTTGGCTCTTCAGTATTGCGCAATCATTTATAAAATATTTCGTTCCCTTGATTGAATTACCTTTGGAATGGTATATTCTCTGGAGAACGCTACTAGTTCCTATCAGAAGCACTACAAGTTCTGCAGCTGGATGTTGTGCATTAGACCAGCTCTCGTAGTGAGTGTCAAATTCATATCCAAATTTCGTCTCAAGCATAATCTATGTTATTGGCGCTCAACAAGAAGCACAAAAGTTCTGCTGGAATAGGTAAGGGATAGTTTTAGAGACGAACATATTGGACGGGAAACATTAGAATAGCTGAACTTCTGCAATAGTTGGAAGGAAAAAGGCTAACTAACCCTAGCTTAAACATGTCTCTCGAATTTAATTTGTACAGAATTGAATCTTTTAGCATCAATCAGTTGATCCATAGCAGCATTCTTACGCGAAGTGTTTAACAAAGTTAGTCCAACATAAATCAAATTTTGATTGAAGGACGGGAACATACTTGATGTAGTTGAATGATGTGAATGATTAAAGTTGTCGTAAGTAGTAGAACGTTACTGAAGTTCTGGTCCATCCGCACTGCAACGGCACAATGGAAAGCTGTTACAAATGACGTATCGCTTGCATGAGCGGGATGAAATGAGACGAATGGAGAGGTTTTTTTTTGCAGTGTTGGACAATTGATAGTAATGGACTAGAAATTAAATTTGACAATTTAATTTCTGAAATAAGTCTTTATTACGAACTCAAATTACATATTAAACTCAAAAATAAACTCAAATTGCTCATAATGATTACGTAAATTGAAAAACTCAAAAACTCAAAACAATACTAAACAAAACTCATCAACTCAAGAAAACAACAATACTGAACTTTAAAAAATTACATCGGTTTGCTCATAATGGGCGCAATGCAAAAGTATTCCGCTGATTCAGTCGTTCGACAAAAGCGACCAACTAGCAAAAGAAATTTAGGGGAAAAGGAATTAGTGCGGAGGTCTAATACGATTATTTCTCGTTCCGTTCAATTCATAATTCGTTTTTTTCCAATTTTTTCGAGAGAATCACGATAAAATTACTTCATAGATTTTTTTTAAAACGCTCATTTAACGCAGCGGAGTAAGATTTATTTCACAAATTGCCTTATAGTGTGCGAGAAATGAAACATATAGAGGGCATATGAACACGACTTTTTTCTTTTCTCTTACAATTTTCCCCACAGATCAATAAATCAAAAATTTGTTAGAAAAATATCTGTTGCTAACATTCATACCATAACAATTTTAATGATAACGAAAAAAAAACAGTTTTGCAGAACATCAATACGGTCTCGAATATCATTCAGCGTATATAAATTCTTTCCTCATCTCCCCATTAAATAACCGGAACTTGAAAGAATGTCGCATATTTCAGAAATCATGAACAGTGACTGGTTTATTTCAAAATCGATTGGTTTATTTCAAAACCGATTGGTTTAATTCAAAACCAAGTATGGAGGAGGATTTTAGAGCGATGAACAACAATGGAGGGACGACTAGCCTAATGAGAGCATAAATAACGTGCTGACAAAACAACCCATGAGCAAAGCAGATAGCGGATGCCGACCGCCGAGATATTTTGGACGTGTTGCGGTCAAAAAATGGTGCAAAACTAGGCAACCACCATTTTCCTTGGAACGCTACCCACTTTGAGTGGAATGTTATTGTTGTGTTAACGCATTGTGAAATATCTCATACCTGAGAGGCGAATAGAACGAGAGAAAGAGGGACAAAAAATGCAGGAGAAAGCGATTCTCTTGATGAAAAGTTGAGATTTTTATAAGTATTGAATTTTTTCTTCGTCTGCTATCGTAGAGGTGTAACCGTTAAAAGTGGAAAATTCGTTTTAACCATTTTTTTATTTGCGTAGTCACAATTGCAATCGCAATATGCAATTACAAACACAATTGCAAAATTGCAATTACGATGGAAATTCTGAAAAAAAATTAACCTGCTAATCAGGCTACATCAGGAATTACATTTTTTTTCACGGACATAGCAACGCACTTTTAAGAATTTTCTCAATTGTCAAAAAAAAACGAATATGATATTATATAGGTGAAATTCATAAGTAAAATTTGCGTTCAATTCTCTCGTCACATTATTACTTTTTTTTTTGCAATTTAAGCCTTAAAGAGATGGGTAGAATGTTAGCACCGGGTTGCCTTTATTCACGTAAATCCTTAAAAAGATATAATTGACTGTTGTAGTGAACTTTTACTGGCTGACGAAAAGTCGATCAAAGTATAGGTCACATTGCAGTTTACGTAATTGGTGCACGAAAAATTCTCTCCTTGCAACAAGTATATTTTTACTAAAAAAACGTCTAACTTTCCTCAACTTAAAATCCGAACAATGGCTAACTATCGGGTAAATTAATCACCTGCTTTGACGACAATAAATCAATGGTTAGAAACGTTTCAATCATTTGACAAGAACGCTCAACTACAAATATTCTGAGAAGAATTCGAACAAATTGGAAATGTTATTTAACCAAAATTATGGTTTTCGGGTGGAATATATCAATCAAATTTTTACATAAAATTTTGCAGAACAGTTTGATTCTTACTTGATTTCTATAGAAGCCTATGTGATTTCTGCAAAATGGTTTCAATATTTTCTTGAATGGTTGGATGTAACGAGCATAGCGAACGAAATAAGTGTGCCGAAATCATCATTTAAAATTCGAGATTTAATATAGGATCTTTTGCGAATGATATGGGCAGATATGAGGATATGCAATTTTTTTGTTGCACTTTGAATTCGAACCAGCAGCCATCTTGTCGACTTTAATTTGAATAATCTCCCCCTCGATCTCAGTGAATTTATTGACAAAAACGAGAAAAAAAAAGTGATTTTGAAATATTCGGTATCACAAATTCAACGTCAATTCAACTTATGTTTAAAATGTTGAGATAAGCCAATGATACTGGAGAGAACGAAAGTGCAACACATTTTGTGTGAAACGAAAAAAATAACACCAAAAAAACTTCTGTGCATGAAATTTTGATTCGGTCATACGGTGTGTTCTATTAGTTATTGTTTAAAAAAAATAGATTATGCATATGTCAGAAAGAGGAATTCCTAATGTGCACTCAAAGTAAAGTTAAACGAAAGCAGTTGATCCATTCGGTGGCCAATTTTTTTCTGGAACTAAAACATTCGTATGATACAAGAAAAAGGCTAATGTAAGGAATGTGGTCCTGAAGTCGGGCGCGCGGAAGCGTACGGTGGGTGGGGGTGAGGGGAGGGGGGGCGTGGGATTGTTGGATCTTATGCTGTGGGTGGAAAGCATGCTCAAAGCGGAGCGCTTGAAACGGTTAAGAATGCAAGGCGCACGGACCTTTGAGAGAGATCGCAGATCACACAACCAAGTCTTCATAAAACTCATCACAGAGAACCATCGATATAACGTATTTCCTCAATAAAACTAGAAACTGCTATAAGCTCAGTTTTTTAAAAGGCATGTTTAGAAAAGTACGAGATCGAACTCTCTATTTACATAAAATTTGACTTTAATTTTTTTAAAAATGAGAAAGATAGTCATAATCGTTAGCAATGCTTTTCGATAACACCGTAATTTTTTCACCAATGAGGAAACGAGACTGAAAGTGAAATTATCACGACTGTACTTCGAAAACCTAACAAAGCTGTTCCGAACGCTATGCTGTAGTAATTAAAAAATGGGCTACAACCATCTTGTGAGATGCTAAGTAGCTGATTAGGCAAAGGAAAGAGTTTACAAAGTAGAAGGCCACATGCAAATCATACATGGACCCGCCTCCCCTCATCTCGCCTTAACAGCCTTGATTTTTAGAAATGACTACTGGTAACAGTTTTACGCATCATTTTGCATCACTCTTGCGGATCGCAAATTTGTGGTCGGCGAAATGATGATGACAAATTTCAGCCAAATTTGTCAGATTTACGATGTTTAGCCTTAAAATAATTTACTGCATTTTGTGGTTGCAAAGATTGCAAAGATTTTCGTTTTTTTTTTCAATTTTTCATTTTTTTTTCAAAAATTTTCAACGCCTATCGTATGATTGTAAAGATTTTCGATTCGTCTCTTTTTCTCTTTATCTTATCGAATCCGCGGTAGATTGGCAATTAATTGTATAAGATAATTCGTTTCATTGAAGACGACTCTTTCAAGAGTTTAGAAAGGAATAGAAAAAGCTGATAAATTTTAATGTGAAATTCTCACTAAGGGCAATTTTTATCTTTCGTTTTCTTTTTTTTTTCCAGCAATAGAAAAAGCTGATAAATTTTAATGTGAAATTCTCACTAAGGGCAATTTTTATCTTTCGTTTTCTTTTTTTTTCCAGGAACGTTTGGCAACGAATGGATTAATTTATGCGATTAAATTTAGGTTTTTTCTAGCGAAAAGCGCTCATCTGAATTTTTATTTTCTATCAACCACTCTGATCTATTAGTAGCCATGCAAAGTAATAGACAAGTCGGGCCATTCAGGTATTCGTGCAGCCTTAAATGGGAACCTCAAAATTTAACTTGAGCTGAGTCGGGCAACCAAATAGATATTCTTGATTGCCTGGGTGAGTTCGCCGTAGGATATAGCTAAAGTTGATCCTCTCTTTTATTCTGCATTTATTGTATACTTTTAAGTAGATAGGTTTTTCCATAGGTTATCCACAAATGCTGATTATGTGATAGACGAATGTTTTGAGTGATGAAATTAAACTTATCATAGTGGAATCGTCGTTTCGAAAAAATGGTGACCGTTGTTCGCATAACCGATCACGTTCATGCACATGAAGTACGTTGAGGGAGTTCTTTTGTTTCGTTCTGTTAATTTATCAATGAAACGATTATACGAAGCACTTTTCAAAATTCGTCCAACATCTCAAAACTTTATAAACATCGAAGGCTAGAACTGGAAAACTAACAGACTTCTTTCCTGCAAGAATTCTCCACTTAAAGAAATTTTCAAAGCTTTTTTTTGGAGGGATACCTACTCTAAAAAGGCGCAATGAATTCGATTGTTTCAGGTTTCGATGTTCTTAAAATGAAAAGAAAGAGGTCGCTAAGCAAATATAAACGAGTAGAGTGAACAACCGTTCACTTTAACAAAACGACGAAACGAATGACAATTCAAAGCACGCCTTATCGTTGAATGATGGGCTACTCTAAGCATGACTTTATTTTGAAAAATTCCTTTATTTTTTGGAATGATAAAAAAGCATTTGGGTGAAGTTTTCTGTCTGCTATTTTTTCAAAGTAGCTTTGTTTTAATGAGCGCTTTGAAGGTTCGTACAAGTTAAGTTCCACACAAAATTATTTCAGACGAACGGCATCAAAATTGATTAAGGGGATGAACACTGGCTGCATCTTTTACCTGCATGAATTTGGAGACGGAACTGAAGCACGGTGAAATATGCTTATGCAAATGTGGGTGGAAATCGACTTTTTCCATAAATCCGTCAACTAACTCCTCGTAAAGCCTTAGAATTCATACCTCACCCGTTGCCGACACATGATGTGCAATACAGCGATGGCTCAGGACTCATGAAAGAATGCATATGCTAATGAGGTATTTCTGCAGGACTGAATAACGGAATAGAAGACCGTATTGAAATTGCTGAAAAAAAGAATAAGGTGTCATTGGAGGAAATCGTAAAAAAATTTTTAGCGTTATGCCATATGCATGCAGCATTTAATTTCACTGCGATCGTTTATTATTTTCGTTACTTGCATCTCTTTCGCAGTAATCAAAAGGCGATCTAATCTACCATACATAGTTTGTATAGTTGGGGAATTTTAATTCATGACTTATGAATCTTAATGTCTTTCAGACGGAGGATGAACAGTTCAAAAAATCGAGACAATTACGTAACAGATCATGATATCGAACTTCTTTAATCATAGAAAAATATTAAGGGGAACCTGCTCAATGGACTAATCAGAAGGCTTAGTAATCAGTCATCAAAATACCAATTGAGAACGCCTATGCTCACAGACGAATTTTTTAAATGTTAGTCATGATCACAACCTAGTTACAATTAATGAACACGATGGCATAAAATAAGAATAATCAAGAAATCGCTGAGATGATCACGGCGAGCCATATAAGAAAGTACTGAAGAACTACGAGTTCGTTGATGTAGTCGAACGTTATCCCTGCAAAAATGTTCTCTTTATCGGCCTACTTATGGGACCCGTGAGCAAATCATTGATCCCTTACTCGGTATGACTAGCCAAAAATGTATTATACGTATATAAAGAAAAATGGTTTTAAACCTATGTAGCAGAGTTGAAGTTGATTATTGTAAAAGCGTTCCTCATATTGCAAAACAATTTCCTGCAACAGATGAATCCAGTGAGTTTGCATTTCTTATGGTTGGTCGAGAAACGAAATCAAAAGAATCTGCATATGAAGTTCGTCGACTTTTCTTCCCTTTTGTATTAAACAGTTTCGTTTGCGAACTTTAGAAATTTTTGTGATTTTGCTCATGCACTAAATGTTCTTGTATCTGAAAGTGGTTATGATTAAGCAAGCCTACGCGCTTTTCCCTTCTCTCTTTTTCTGATCCATTGCTCCTTTCTTTACCCATATTTATTTATTTACTCATTTGTTTATTTACTTATTTGTTGTTTAATTAATTAACTAATTAATTAATTAATTAATTCATTCATTAGTTTCGATCAAATAATATTTCGTCTTCGAACGTGAAAACACTGAGTACAAATAAGTTGACGAGTGAACTTCGAACAATTGCATTACCTTTAAGTAATTGCATGATTTTACTATCTTATCAAGGCAAAGGGTTCAATCAATTTCCTGTTTGACGTCATGACGTAACATCACTGACATTAACGTCTCATTCTTTTTAAAGCACTCACTCGTTACGGTTTTGAAAAATTCTCGGAGCAAATCAACAGTGTTTTTCGTAGTTATCGTCACTTAATTAAGGAAATTTTTCCAGAAAAAATACAGCTATTATTGAGCTTCCGTGATTCTCGAATGATTCTCGAAAT
This sequence comes from Toxocara canis, assembly GCA_000803305.1. Lineage (NCBI taxonomy): Eukaryota > Metazoa > Nematoda > Chromadorea > Rhabditida > Toxocaridae > Toxocara > Toxocara canis. Next base: position 42,873 of record JPKZ01002487.1, on the reverse strand, counting down.
CAAGATATCAAAAAGATGCACACGTAGGGGTGTTCAAATATGTATTGAGACCAACCATATCGGTTCTAATATGCTTTAGAGGGACAAATTTGCCGAACCTTGAAAGAAGCGAAAATTTCTTTATTGAAATTTTTCAGAAACTCTCCAAAAAATATAAGGATGAAATCGTTGCATATTAGTTGCGATTCAAAATTGTAAAATTTGCACTGAAATTAAAATCTTTATCATCAGCAGCTATTCAGCGTTACTAAGCAACACTATCCGAGTGATTATGAGGACATTTCTGAAGATTCCAATACTCGCCATCATTCATATACTCCGAATTAGTTGACTTATTTGGCAGTAGCATAGATTCTCAACTATTACTGCGGAGCCAAAATAATTCAAAAATTAGCTATTCCAATATCTCTCTCTAGCTTTTAAGTTTTATTTAATTATTCAAAGTTTATCTTCTGTCTGATTTGCCGGCGGAATGATGCGTGTATTACCCCGTGTTACACACAGCAAGGGCAACGCAAATGGTGACCATATTCATGCGCAATATGAAACATCATATTTCGGATACCTCATCATCAAAACGGCCTCATTAGCGATCAAGTGATGGAACTTACGATGCGACGTTTGATCATGCGAGAACAGAAATTCCAAAAAAAAGAAGATGGAGAAATTATCCGGGGAAGATGATGATATAACAGACTTCATGGTAATTTGAAAAACCATCTAAGTAAAACATGAATTTAATTGTTTAATCGTTCAAACAAATCGAATTTGTAATTATAAGCGCTGCAGACGTGTGGCTCCAATCGGTAATGAATTATTTAAGTTGCGTAATGGGTCATCGTCACAAGCGTATTTTATGCCTTGCTAAACACACAGCACCCCAACGGCTCGAACTCTAAACTGGTCTAGAATTCCGGGAAAAAATCGGCTCCGACTGCTTTCATTTTTTGGAATGAACAGATACTTTGAGAACGGCTAACAATTTGGCTTTGCGCATAAAATGGAAGAAACCTCAAGCTTAGAAAGCAGTGCAATGAGACAGTTCATATACATATATATATATGTGTATAAACATATATATAACGTACATGTATCTGTATGTGTGCAACAATTTTATCGTGAAGGACTACTCAACAAGCATCTGTTAACGAAAATAACTGTGATGTACGAACAGGAGGGAAATTCATGAATCCCTGATTGCTCTTTTTGACTTCCTGATGTTTGGATTGGTCAAAGATCTCCTCCTCCAGTTTTCATTTCTTTCCAAATCCTATGCGAAACTTATTCTTTACTTTGGACTTATACTTTACAGATGCCACCGGATATGATGTCTATATGTGGAAGTAGATTAGTTCGCTTCAACTGTTGTTTCGTGACTACTTCGCAGTGCGTGCGAATAGTTCATTGGGTAGCAAAATCAACTGCAAAGCGTGATATGGTCATCGAAGTGACACGATATGCACTTTTTGTAATCGTGCTGAAAACGGCGAAATAACAGAAAACTAAGCGAAGTATACCCACCTCGGCAAAGATATTTATGCTTAACCGGTTGTCACTAAAATGTGTTTGACGCTCAGTGTGAAGTAGAGTTTTGTTGGTGAGATGACAGCAGTTGGAACTGATTCCTTTTTAATTGTTGATCGGCATGCGAAAATATTGTTGATCATGATGGAATTGTTAGAATTATCTCACATAATTTCACCTGATGCTGTTTTTTTTTTCGTTTTCATAAAGTCACACTTCCTATTGTCTTTTATGCCTGGTTTAATTTCAACCTGTGCGCTCATATTTCAACCGCTGCAATTGAACTCCACGGCAGCTGTTTCCCTCACATACCTCTATCGCCTTATTCTTTTCCACTCTCAATTACTGATCCAAAAATCCATAATCGCTTCCAATCCTAGTTTGGAATAATGTCTGCCAAGCTTATGCCAGAGGTAAGTCTTGCCAAGGTTCATTGCGAATACATTTCTCGTTCCGCAATGAAGCTTGATAAACTGAATGAAGCTTGTTATTTGTGAATTGAAACCACCTGAAAGGTAGACATAAAGATAAATATATACACACGTGCGTACATATGAGAAGAATTAAATAAAAAATTGACCCGTAATTAAGCGTGAATATGTCGCTTTGCAAACATTTTCCAAGCTCATCGATTAAGCTTCGATAGATTTGCAGAAGGTGATAAAGAGATCAGATGCTCTTTCTCATGCGTTTCAATTTGCTCTTATTTTACATGCTACTCGCTTCCAACATTCTAATATCTTGAACGATTCATGGACGAAACACTGGCTTTAAAAAATGCTTTAAAATTGGCTTTTGTAGAAGGGCATGCGAAAATATTGTTGATCATGACGAAATTATTAGAATTACTTTGCATGATCTCATATAATGCTGCTCGGCTTGCTGCTTTCTCCTACGATTTTTTAAATTGTATGAGAGTTTTTTTTAGCACGATCGCCCTTACGCTTATTTATATATTTGTATAGTAAACCACTGACGATTGCTTTAAAAAAATTCAATAATAGAAGTGAATTCGAGGCGAGGAGAAGAACATAGTTGAAATGGGAAACAGTAAAAAGTTCACAAAAAGAGAAAGGCATGTTGATCTTTTTTTTTCACTTATGATACTCGCCAGAGAGGCTTGAACAAGCTTCCCTCGAAAACCATATCAACACTTTCCAAAAATCTGTGCTACCGTTAAAACTCTAAGCAGCATATTCTATCCGATTCTTTATTCACATTTTCTTTTCGCCATTATTTTACTTTCAATCCTCTCCTGTCTCCTGTAAACATATGGAATCCGAAAAAAAACAACCTGAAAGTAGTGACAAGCTATTCTTGCATGTCCGTTTGGCTGGTAGTTTCATCATTCGCGAACCGTGTTAGCTTGATCAATGTCGACTAGTGTCGTCCATTGTTGACGGGTTATGATCGGTCAGTTGACGTTTGCGTTCTTGAAGAACGCTAAAGATAGTTCAAGGTACTTAAAATGGATCGGTGCCTCCATAACTGCTCTTTAGCAAAGAGACTCATCGCCTCAAAATGTATGCCTTTGTGCACTACAAGATGTGCCGGCTCTCTCCATTTGTCTCCCAGTAGTAAGTATATTTCACTAATATTAACAGGATAGAAACGAAAATACTTAGAACCGTATGTTTAAGTTCGCCGCCAGATTGCATCAAAATGGATGATGAGATCAAAAACTGAATGTGTATGAGTCATGAATGCTAATTGGCACGCATTAGCGATGGGTAGTTTCGGAATCGCCTTATGGAAGAGGCATTCGTTTCTCTATCTGAACGCTGGTTGCGCCTATCGCAATCTGCTATCCACGTCGATCAGAGTTTTCAATATCAAACTAATGCAGTCAGCCACGAATTTAACCAAGATTCTTTCGCTGTCTTGATAGGTGCAGTCTAGTAATAGTGCCATTCTACAGCTTTTACTGCTGCTGTAGACCACACGTACTACTTACTATGCCGCGTCTCTTCTTGGCCCACTTACTATAACTCCCGGCCAGCAGGGATTGGGTATCGACGTTTTCATTCAAACGTCAATAACTTACTCATTGCAGTATCAATGAAATCGTTTGGTTTCGAACTAAATACGGAAAGGCACCCAATGCGCAATTTCATATATCTTATGTTTCATAATTGTCTTAAGCGACTCCGGAGTTGAAATAATGGTATACACAGACAATTCTGATTCAATGCGATCAGAGATGAGATGAATGCGTTTTTGGAAGCACAAATTTCCTAAGCTCAGAAAAGTAGCGATTTCGTTTTATAGTCCTCCTTGAGCTTCTTAAAGCAAGTCTCCAATCTTAGCTGAATGGAGGCCAACAGATGCTGGTGTCTATAGATAGTTTTTCGTTGTACATTTGTACTGAAATTCTTATGAATGATGAGCTTCTCATAGATGTTCTTTTCCATAGAGTTCTTTTTTAACAAAAAAGAAGTGAAGCACAAAATGGATGGAGTACAGTGCAACACAAATATGCCATACTTATGCCATGAGAAGCATAAAGTTAGTGTTTTTTTGAAGTTGAACCATTGTGTGTTGAAAGATAATCATTTAATCACACAAATTAATAGCATTATTGATTGCTTGTGATCCAGAAAGTTCGAAATACTTTTGTCCTTAATGATTTTTTTTTGTTGTATTTCGTGATTGAAAGTGCAACTTTAGGTATATTTATCAATGAAAAGATTTAAGCAAATTTTACAACGCTTTACAACTGTGATTTCGTAGAACGGAGTGAGTAATCGAGTGATCCTATCATATGAATAGGTCGAATTAGCAGCTATCATTAAGCCGATTCAAATGGACTTTTAAATACTCGATTAACGTTCGACAATTTGTGCACCATTGTTCCTTTTCCCCTTTCTCTTCGCGTATTATTTTCAGCTTTTGTGAACTTTTCTTCTTCGATTGGAAGTTCACCCATACACACACGTTGATACATGAACGTCATTCATTTAGTATCCTACGCCGCAAAAAGAAAAGCCATATCGGTTCTGCCGATCCAGAGGCCGTCTTTTGATGCCTTGTGTCGCTTACACTTGTTCTGAGATTCCCAGCCCCACGTAATTGCCAGATTGCAAAAACTTGCAAAATGACTGAAAAGGCAGTTAACTCATTCATCGTCATGAGAGGTGGATGATTTCATTTCTTTTCGTTTCCTTTATGAAGGCAGTATTGTTTGCTGAAAATGTTTATCGCAAATCTCCGAATGACCTTTTTGCACTTGTGTGGTATAGTAAGGATGGAAACTAAATGGGTGATGATGTTATATATGAGCTCTCTGAAGTGTTGTTGTGTTCGTATGTGCATGGTTTTCTAAATTTATTGCATACAGGCGCAATAGAGTTTGTTGTTCGGGTCGCGATCGGCATCTCACTTCTCAGGTTCGTCCACCTTCGTTAACCCAAGCTTATTGAATTGCGCTTGTATGCAATAGATTTAGAAAACCATGCGCATACGAACACAGCAACACTTCAAAGAGCTCATTTATAACATCATCACCCATTTAGTTTCCATCCTTACTATACCACACAAGTGCGAAAAGGTCATTCGGAGATTTGCGATAAACATTTTGAGCAAACAATATTGTCTCCATACTTGTATTCAATGGCGTGATTTGAGAATATGTAATTTGCGTAATATTTAGAATGAGTTGTTAAATTGGTCTTCCGAATATCGTGCTAGCGATGCGGTGCGTTTGTTTAGTGTAAATTATACCACAATGATTTGAGTATCCAAGTTTAACATAACACAAAAGCGGATAAAGGTGAGCGGTGTTTAATCGTACACGGTTCGACTAGGACGCTAGGAGGGCCAATGTTCCAGCGAAAAAGAAAGGAAAGCAAACTGATTGAGATAAGGAGGGGAGAAATTTCGTTTCAATTTTTTTTTTCGTTCAGAAATAAGAAAAACATAATGGCATCCATAAATAAGAATAAAAGTATGAGGAAAAATGGTGTGTTGATCCCGAAACAGTCTTTGATTGTTTGCTCCTGATAAATGTTACACGCTGTTGTCTATCTTATCATCTTCTAACCTACCTGAGCATTGCATGGGCAAGGTGTTCATCCGTTCTTCTGAGTGATTGTCTGAAGGGTTTTGGCGTTTTCGTTGAGGGAGAGAAGGGTAAGCGCCATATGTAAACAAATGGCGTTCGGAATAGAATTTGTATTCGTTTCTGCTTATTGGTTTCTTAATTTGTACTGGTAACCTTACAAATTTGGTGCAGCCGTTTCTCATGCACGATTAAGCTCAATCAACTCAGCCTTCGCTGAAAATGAGAAATAATAAACGATGCATCTGGTAATGATTTCCAAAGCTTCTCCTTCAGAAATCGACGGCATCCAAACGATTCGATGAGTGAGAAAACGGCTGTTGAACTCATAAATTCGTTCGGCACATTAGCGGACATCGCAGTAATCGCCTCCAACACGACAGATCCATCACGACATCTATGTCGCTATGATGTTGACGGATTGCTGTGCGGTATGAGAGCTTCAACCAATAACATTTCGTTCGAAAGCGATTAGAGAGACAAACAAAGCTAGACATCAAACGGCGAATAGCAAACTTATAAAGTTAAAATGAGTAATTTTAAAGGAGGTGGATTTGTTAGAATTTAATAATGTCGGCACTAAATTATCGTATTGTCGTTCTGAATAAGCGCTGTCGAAATAAAGAATGAACGAACGAAAAGAGAACTGAAAACATCATAGTTGAGAAAAATTTATTTCCTCACTAATCATAATTAATTCAGTAATTGATTTTTTTCAAGATAAGTACCGAACCGTGCAAAATAGATTGCATGGATTTTAATGTCAAACCAACGAGAAAACCCTTTTTTTAAAGCAATTAAGGTGATTTTATTTCGACACTACTGAATGGAAATAAAATGTGAATGAAAAAATAATATCCATGTATACAAACCTGAAACATATGGAAAAGTAACGTCAATATGAGCATTACTGGAGTGGACATAGGACATCCACTTAGAGTTCTCTCAGTGCAGATTGTGTGATGATATCTTTACTGTGAAAAGTTGAAAATGTTGATGGCAGATGGCTCCGCCGGCTGAGCATCTCACTTGAAGAAAAATGTTGGCGAGTATCACACCTATAAACATATCTTTGTAACTTTTTAACTTCTTGTTCAAATGGTACTATTAACTGAACCGAACCCAAATACAATTGCAAAATTGTTTTCTGAGCCTCAGCTACACCACAAACAGTTCCAATCTTTCTTAAAAGCCTTAACTCTTATCGCGCAACTTCATCGTCAGTTAGCCAGAGTTAGTCTCGAGTCCTTAGCGTGTCCCTAAGTGTGAATATGCAAAACTTTTAAGTGAATCATCTGTAGACAAATTCATATAGATTCGAATTCCGTAAAGTTTCGGAAGAGCAAAAAACGCGCTCATAGCCGTGAGTGTATGGGACAAAAACCTTATAGAATATTTTAGGTTTTAAAGCTCAAAATATAAATTTCATAGAGTTTTTCGCTTGAGTAATATTTTAGGCCCAATTCACAGTCGATTTCAGTTTAATGCCAACCATAACTAGGTGATTTGTTGCGGTTGAACTTTTCCTACTCAATGACCTCTAACAGTGAGTGAGGATTCACCAACCGAGCTAATATACACCGCAGTTCTCAGATAGTACGCAGGTGACAGTTCCAGATGGAAAGACAGATCATTTGCAGTCGACTATGCCAGCTTTGTATTCTATCAAGGCCGCATTCTAAATGCGCAACAATATCTAGTGATTCGGATTTGGAGGATGTAAAGCAACTTTGCAGTTACCCTCATATGGATATTGCTACACTTTGAAACCTATAGTAGTAATGTCAGATATATTTCAAAAGAAGTAAGCAACCAGGCAAAAACAACGTTCTGAAATACCTGGAAATCACCTGTGTACTTGCGCCAAACTTGCAATTTTCAGATGCCTTCTGAACTCTTTCGGTTAAAAAGTTTTTGAATGGTTGTAGACGACTACCTTTGATTCGCTTGTTTTCTAGGACATTTAGCAAATTTACGGTGTGAGATAAAAGATTCAAAGTTGGCAGTTTTAACCATCTATTTCCTTCTTAACGTCACTCATTGACTGCGTTACAAAGGTGTTAATATCTACAAATCAGAAAATGTTTATGAGAAGACTGTATGGGAAAAGAAATAGGGAAATAGGGTAGGGCAGGTACTTTCTCCTTTCTTCTCCTTCCTCTCCCTCGTCCGTTTCATTTGAGACGATAGATACTCGAAGGCCATTATTCCCCTCCCTCTCTCCCTTA
>JPKZ01002487.1:0-34835 GCA_000803305.1 Toxocara canis | reverse complement strand
CATCAAAACTTTTAACCTTCTGATAAAAAGGCTTTCTTTTGCACAGCCTCCGTCATCTCTTCCATCTCCGTCATACTTCAGCGATCGTTCCGTCGTGATGAATCGCGAGGGCATCGTGAGCTTTTTTTAAAAGAGTTAGGCAGTTCGAAGCCTGGCATCTGACTTAAAACGCAACTGCCTACACCAGCTGCGCCTTTATGATGCTGTTTTTGTTCCGTACGCCCACCGATTGAGGTAAGGAACGAGAAGGGCAGGGTCTACATCTTACCGTACGAACAGACAAGTAAGTAAGGAACCTTCCAAGCAATTTTTTTCGTGAGCATCGTGAAGTTAAATTTTATATTTTACGTAGACAAGTAAGTAGGGTGGGCTGAAAGTGGAGGAGGAGGGATTAACCTTTTTTTGCTTATCGCTTCAGTTTACTTCAATCCTCCCTGTTGCCTCCAGTGCTTAATCGGAGGGGAAGGGGGGAGGGGGGAGGGGAAAGGGCAGAGGGGAAGTATGTCTGATTCTATCACTCGTCTGCCACAAGCCTAATTGGCTTCTGTGATTGTTCAGCGCCCTCAATGATTGTTCAGCGCCTTCTATATATACAGGACTTTTCTTTTAAGACTGCTAAAATATGCTTTCACCTCAGTTAACCTCTTCTCGTTTAAGCATACCCTATTTTATGAGCTGCTATTTAATGCTTGCTTTCCCATGCACTATACTTTCTCGTTCTCCCCGTATACTGAACAGATTCATTTTATGCCTTTAGGGGCACAAATGCGTCTGTACTTTATGTAGTATGCTCTCAGGCTCAAAAAGACCAAACTATACATTATAACACTGTTGTACGGTATATCATAAGAGAGTTTGAGTAATATGAAAACATCGGTGTTGTTAACTAAACTTTTGTTTGTGAAACTCGTTTGCACGTCGACAAACGTTTTTCACCTTTTTTTTTTGCGAGATGAATCTTCCATCGATGGCATTGTTGAGAGAGAGAGGTCACTTTTTAAATCGTTTCAGAACTAAGTAATTTGCGAGTTGAGATTCGGAGTATCCTTGAATGAACGTCTGTACAAATAGCATGACTTGTTTTTCGACGTGCTGGAGAGGTGATGAGTACTTGGAGTAGATGCTACGTTGAGAAGAGGATTTTGTTTAGAGCAATACAATACGCACAAATTTTGCCCGTAGCGATGATTGTCTTCGATGATAAATAACATATAATTTTTTTTCTCATTTTGGTGTTCGGGAAATTTAAGGAGAACAAAAGACACCTCAGGTAACGAAAGCATTGCCCATGCTATGGCGTTTAAGGGTTGTTTGCTTTCTGTCCTCGAGGCTAGTCAATTCTCTCTTGAAGAAATCGTCTGAGCAACATTAAAAAACCTATTTTTCAGGTGAATTTTTCACTTATCCAGGCAATGTCTTTCGAGTGGTGGCGTTGGTGCTGTCGATCTTAACAGTTTCGTTCATGTTGTTTTTATTATTGTTCCGCTTGCCATTCAAGGATGTCCTCAATTTGTATAATATAAATATTTTCTTTGCGACTCCAGGAGCGCTGCTATGGAAAGCAATGCAGCTGGTCCAAGAATATGCCTGGTGTTATGGATGCGACTCGAATATTTTCGAGTAAGGCTCCTGCTATTTCATTTTTCGTTGTTCTGGTTCATAATTGCTCCGAAGCATTGCCGCTGGCGTTTTGCAAGGGTGGATTTGTAAAGTTTGCACGACCTCGTCGTTTATGTATAACATGACGGAGCAATACGCATTTTCGATGTTACTAGAACAGTAAAGTCGTGAACGTTTCGTGAAGGATTTAATGCTCAAGTTTTGCACAATAATAAAATAGCATCGTCAACGGTTTAGTGACGATGAGTGTATCGCGAGACCTACGATGACCACAGGGTGTTGAAGGGATGAGGGATGAGGGCAGGAGGGGGGGGGGAGGAATGGGGTTTTGAGACGGGTTTAAAAATGGTGCAGCAATCTTTTTAAAACTATAAGTAGATAAGGTGGTATTTCTGTTCTTGCGCAGTTTTAGACCGATTGTTACTATGGCACCTCAACGATGTATAGTGGCATTTCTAACTTCACGCCTCACCTGTTCCACGGTCACTTGCTGTAACTTTCCCTTGCAATTGACAAAAACCTCAACTCTCTTTCAAATTCCTATAATACGCTTTTCTTAGGACCTCATAGCATATTAACAAATTGCCCACCAGGTCTCTTATAATCCCATTTCAACGGTGGATCTTAGGATCTGCCAGTCATGTGTTACTGAGGGCATTTCAATTATCGTACACTTGATTATTAAAAGTGATGAGGAGGGAATGTTGGTTTTGTGGACCCTATCTAAGCAAATGAAGAAGCTCTGCTGTTTTATGGAAATGTAGGGAAATTTTTGGGGGAATTTTGATGAATACCGATTGGTGAATATTGGTGAATACTTTAGGGCAATTTTTGCGGTGAAGATACAAACCGATCAGACTCTCAATAATTCGTTCGTGATTTTGAGATTTTTCTTCTCTGTGAATCTAAAAATTTCTTTCTCAGTTCGGTGCAAAGAGTAACTAGTGACACTGTAAAGTGATCGCCTTCATCGTTCAGAAATATGTTATGGGCACTTCTTGATGCTTATAGGTTTGTGAACTTAAGTTACGTAGATTTAATTTCGAACCTAAAAATGCTGCAATATTTGGAAGCAAATTTTTTTCATTTATATTTGAATTAATGCTTAGAAGAATTCACAAAATACTTAGTAGAGAGGTTTCATGAAGACTATAAAGTTGAAAACTCAGTAATTATTTGTACGCTTCAATCGTATAATTATTTCTGTTTTGTTTTCAGCTCAGTGATTGCCTATGGACTAGCATTTTTTTCAGCGGTCAACGAAAACAATTTTCGTGTCCTTTCTATTCTTCTATTATTTTCGATTTTCTGCGCTTATAAAATACCATTTCTCCATGCAAAGTACTTCAACCTCAGGTAAATATCAGCTCTATTTGAAGAGGAATAACAGTCATTCCTAGCATGTTTCGTTTGCAAAATAAAAGTAACAGAAAAACGAAGATGTCGTGTTTTTAATACAAATACTCTGTATCAGTTGATTTGGCAATTTTTAGTTTATAAATCACGTTCTGCTGGAACGGCGTCGTATAGCTGTGTGAACATGCACGTGTTTTATATGTTTTTTTTCATATTTATATTTGTCTGGTCTGCTGTTTCAACTTAAGAACAACTGCAGTTAGAATTAACAAATTGACCTATACGGTACGGCAGCCACCACATTGGTTTTCACGCGGATCGTTCATCTTGGAAAGAGACTATACTGGACTTGCCTTAATTATGCAAAAGCTGACAAAACTTTGTTACCGATTAGCTAGCAGACAACTTTGGGAAACCAGAAAAAGCTTGCGCTTTCACAATTTTGAGTTTTCACCCATTAAACAAACCAGCATCAAAAAATGCTCGTCAATAAGGAAAATTCAACCAATCAACCAATTCGACTTACAATCTCTTGCTAGAAACTTTCTTTCCTTCGAGTAAAGCAGTGAAAAATATGGCCAAATCGATTAGAAAATGCATGAACAAATTTCGGCATCATCAATTTCGTAGGTAACTTTCAGCGTAATCTGCTTAGAGATCAGTTTAAAATTTTATATGAAAGATTGCCCAAATAGGTCGTATTTACCAAATTTTATTGCCCAAACCTCAGCGGGCATAACTTTGATGCTATCGTGCAGGTAGGCACGAATATTATGTATAAGTACTCACACATGAAGACGATGCCGCTTTAAATGATACAGTTGTATGTCATCACGCTGGTCATGATAGGTAAGAAAGACCAAACAATTGTCTTGTGCACATCATTTTGATTGTGGCATAACTTCTGCCTAAACCTTCGACGTGTGGGAGATTGATCGGGAATTTCAGTGAGGTTGTTACATTCTGATTGCTTGCTGTCTCTAGAAGACATTTGGTTCCCTTGCCGATTCAATGCCAGCATATTGGATCCATGAAAGATGAAAATCTTGATTGGTGTTGAAACGGAACCAACTTATAAGTAGTTATAGAGAAATGAGGTTATCCTTTGAGAAAGAGATTTTGTATAATAAAACGTCTGCTTACTATTGTTGGAGCCTTCCTTAAGCGCTGAACAACTTTCATATTTTTGTTAAAAAGGAATTTTCGTCGATTCTAGTGAAAATTTTCATTAAGTTAACTAATAAATGCAATGCTATATGAAATTTCATTTTATAGTTTTTAGAAGATGGGTAACTTACTTAGTTATTTTTGATGTCTTATGTATTTTGTTCTCGATTTTTTACGCTATTATGGCAAATGATTACGCCAACAATATCGCTTCGTTTGCTCTTATGCCAGTATTTATCCTCAATCCGATCGCTACCGGAACCGTCACAATCGCTGTAAGATTTTGAAGTATTTAAGCATTCCACCTGTTAGTTATTTTTGACCTTTTGTCCCTTCAATAAGTGGGTGAGGTTGCTTGCGTTTATAGGATGGCACGAAATATGCTTTAATGATTACGTTAGTCATACGAACCGAATCAGTTCTACATGTCGCAAAAAATTAATGAAATCAGCAAAGTATTCATTCAGATGCAAAAGCCGCTTACTTTCATCGATTCCCGTATCAGCTGACAAACCATGCCCACGCAAGATTTTTTCTGACCCGTTTTCGAACTCCTGGTGGTCAGCCTGATGGAAATCCGTCGAGGAAGCATCCAGAAATCGTATCCAGGTCTTCCCGCAGCAAAGTGGGAGCTAAACCACTGAGCTACTGCCCGCCAGTGTTAACCATAAAATATGAGTGACGTTTTTGAACATGCTTCATAATCTCGACTTATTTTGCAGCTCATAGAATTCTTCTATGGAATGTTCTGTTCTATGTGATCCGGCAGCGGAATGCATAATCTAATTGGTTGTATGATTGGAAATTTTTGCAGCACGATTGAATAGTTTTAATTTTTTGGCGTTCATGCCTAGGTTTGAAAGTTGTATAGGTGGGCATGTCAACGTGTAGCTTATAACTAGTAGCATTCTTAGCTTTGAGTCCAATCGATTCCACTCAATTCCAGTTGTTTCCGTGTTGAATTTTCGGAGAGACATGCAAATAATCAGATGAACAGTCGGATATCCACATATACAAAGGCAAATCCACAACATATTCATAATGCGCTTTGCGACTGCAAATTTTGAATTATATCGCCTCACTTCAAAAAGTTTAGCAACTAGAAGAAAAATTTCCGTAACGATACTTTTCTAAAATCGTTGGCTAAAACTTATCATTTCAGCTAGTTCGATAAGGGACGTTGATTTTAACCGGTTTCGCTATGTAGCAAACTCCAAGCAAATTTCATAAGCAATAAATCAACGTTTACGGTTCTCTGTTTTGTTGCTATATTTTCAGTCATTTTTCATTCGTTCATAAGTACTGCCTCGAGCTATTCGAAAAGCGCATACAGCATTCATATTATGCTAATAGATTCAATACACTTTAAAGAATCATTAAAAATCGTGGAAAACTGTAGCTGTCGTATCAAATGATCAACTTATGTAATGGTTGTTTGCGTGTTTTTAACAATTCATGAAATTTTGAAATCAGCGCATGTTAAAAATGGCACCGCTAAAATTGTGCCACGTGTAATCATAATGGGCATAGCGTTGGGTATAGCCTGCAAAATCTGTCAGTCCTAATAGCATGATACACAATATCCTGGACCGTGACAATGAAGAAAAGAAGAGTAAATTTTGAATTGGATGTACCCTTGATTTCAACGCTACATGTGCGCTTTATTTGCAGGCGATTTGGGTGATCAGCAGTTATTATAGAAGTCACCGACATAGAAATGGCGACGAGATGAGAAGAGAGCTTCATCAGTTGATCTACACGATCATATATGCGATTCCGCCAAACGTTTGCAATATCCCCAGCATGGGTATAGGGTTCAAATAGATAGGCATTCGTTGTATAGTGCCCGAAAATAGTGGCCTAGAATTTCCATGTCACAGTTGCTCATTACAAATACCATAAAATACCTGTAAGTAAGCTGTTTGCTGTAAGCTGTGATCAGGGTGGAAGGTAGTATTCCTTGCATCCTAAATTAGCTCCAGTCCTCACAAGGTCTTTCAATGCCGTGTGGAATATTTTTTGCTCGTTGGTTGCCACAGGAAGGAAGTTACCATCTAATGCACACCGGGCCAAACGGGTGACTGACTTGGCTTCGCTAAAGCCTATCATAATTCATCAACACAAAACTTTGGCTTGAACATCGATTATGTGTTGTGTTACATTTTTACTGCCATATTTTCCGCCAGATTACAGCTGGGTCGAATGCCAAGCGTATCCTCATTTATACCATCATGCCGTCTAAATGTGATTGTCAGTTTGTTTTAATGATAACATCAGTAAAGTTCTGTTTATAATTGGCAAAAAATTGAAATAAATTATGCGGTGAGAGAGATTTTATGCGAATATAGCAGCAACGCTAGGACAGCCATCGATTTAGAGGATTTAAGTGGAAGGACGCATTTACAATAATATTTCCCCGATAGCTTCCCATAATCAACGATGCCACTGGTTCACCTGTTTGAGCAGATGAAGCATGATATGCAACGATGATGCAGGGTGGGTAGTAAGGTTGCAAATAGGAAGGTGCAAAAAAAGAGTAAAGCCATAGCCATGTGAAGCTATTAATTCCCAAACGTTGTCATAGTGACAACTTGTTTACGCCTATGATTTCATTCATTTTTCACTTTTGCCAAAACAAAATGACGAGAATGACAGTATAGATTAGCTTTTCAGTTTTGATGCCTTAAAATGCTGGTGTGCTACATATATGAAATCATACCATTTATACTATTTCGAATGAATCTGGAATACTTGAAATATTTTAATTCGTTATCCTCAATTAGAATTATTCAAACTTTTGTTTGATATGATTTAGTAATTACTGAACTTTTTTTTTAGTTATGGCCATCGAAATGTTACTAGCACAATTATTCTTCCCTTATTCACAATCATTATTTTCGCTTTTTTTGGAAGCACAAAATATTCAGGTAAATAATATTTCCACATCAAATGCCTACATTGCACATCGAATTTTAAACTGCGGCTTTATTTTTATAACTACAAAACAACATAAGCTAAACATTAGCTAATAGCTCAAGTGTTCTTTTAATGCTTCAGTTTTCGCTATCATAGCACTACTTACTAACGACACCATTTGCGTTTGTTAATGCTCAAGTTTCCGAATAAGTAAAACTTATATTTCAAATAAGTTTGCACATTTTTTTTGAATTTCAGCTTCGCCGATTGTTGTTCATAACTTTTTGAAGGGAGAGAAAAAAAGAACATAAGCGAGACACTATGTGGGAGGTGATGGTATTTTTAAAGTATCTGTTCAGTTGAGTTTTTCAATATTAATACATTGTCATTGTTTTCGGGGAAATGAAATTGTGTTCGAGGAAATGAGATCTTTTTCCGGCGGAATGAGGCTATGCCCGGGAAGAGTCTATTCTGTATTGCTAAGTGAAGCAGAATGGATATTAGATAGAGCGCCTGAATTCTGTTTGGAGGCTTTATTGAACATGTGGTAGTTAATCGGTATGCAACTTTACAACTTTTCATAGTCCTGACTGTGGATGGATTTTTTCGTAGGGTGTTTGGAGGTATCAGAGAAATGAGCTGGAATGAGCTGGAATGGGCTGGAATGGGCTGGAACCCATCCGATGCATTCCGTCATTAGTTACATTCGCTTTATACAACATGTATCAGATTTTTCCATGTGGTATTAAAGTTCAATAATTTTTGGTGATTGAGAAATATACATGGTCACATAATGATACTTCGTTGTGCGCATGCAATACGTTATACTATCTGTTAAGAAGTGACCTATGTTTTTAGCAAATCGTCGGACAGTTAACACCGACCGTTTTGGTATTCTCCACGCTTATCAGTTTCCCAACTTATCGAAGGGCAGCAGCCGAACTTCTCTCCTGTCATAAGAAAAAAGGAGTTGTCCGAACTATGACCGAAGTGATTGTTGCCAACAGATCCAAATGAAGTTGTACAAGCAAAGTTTAAAAATTAAAGAAAAACAAGTGCAGTAATATCAGGCTACACTGCTCAGTGGATGGACCGAATGTTCTCATGAACTCACAAATAATGAGAGGAAATGACTTTTAATTAAGCCTGTTTTGAGTTCTTTAATGACGACAAGAGGATAACTCACATGCACTTTGCTCCAGAATTTGTGAGGCAGTGAACCGTGGTAAATCTGAAACATGAAGCGAGCGTCACATGAGCGTATGACATGTATGTGTTCGCGCAATGTGCGGTCTGTGAATAACGAAAAATCACCTGGTTATAAACTGCGCCATTCATAGCTTAGTTATAGTTTGATCTTTGCTGTGCATACTTGCGTAATCTTAAGCTATACACGGGTACCCTTTATGGCTGTTCGTTTCGAGTCGTATTTATGCACCCTTATATGTTCATATGCTGTCGTCGAATTCATTCCGGAGAGTTGAAGAACTGAGAGTATTAAGATCGCCATATACCTAATTCGTATGCGCTTATGTAAGTCAGTCTTGCTTGCCGTATTTTACCCCATTTCGCGCTTATGAAGCCTTACATTAACAATGAAGCGATGTTAACCTTACCATCAAGGCCATTAACGCTGTGAGCCCGCAAAAGAGTTCATTAACGAAGATTTTTTTTTCATCGACATTCTAACTGAATAAGCGATCAGTGAGTAATGCAGCTTTCAAAAAGTGTCCAGCATCCTTACTATTCTTCATGAGAAAGGAAGACGGATGCCTGTTGTTCTTTTCAGACATTTAAGCTAAGTGAAGCCAAAATTAAGCAGCGAAAACCTTTCCGTAGGAGGCGAATTCCATGAGGCGTTCTGCGCTCAACGTTTTACTCTTTCGATCTGCAATACCATTGTGTGTCTTCAATGCAATACCTGCGTATATGTCGCTGATTTATGATTACTGTTTTCACTTTATATTGTAGTCAAAGAAGAGCAGCAAAGTAAAAGTTGGATATTAGTAACGTATCGAAGTAGCGTCGAAGGTGAAACGATTTATCGATCAGCCACACACTATGGATCATTCAATTCACCGCCACAAATGCAGAAATCCAGCGATTCATTTTCCTAACCATGAAACGGGAAGAACACTATGCTCTCGATGCGAGAACAAAAGTCGTTTTTTGGTAAAAAATCAGCAGAGAAATCGCACTGAGAAATTTTGCCGAAAATTTTCCTAAACTTCTTCAGCATACATTCGTGAGTTCGCCGCAAAGTTTCTAAATTTCATTTGCACGTTTTAGATTTTGCTTAGCCCAAAAATATGCATTTAGTCATGCGAAGTGACAAGCAAGAAAATCGACTGGTCGACTTATTCCCTCAAATGTGAAAAGTTTCAATGCTTCCAACAAATTTGTTGAAATATAGTCCACTAGAAAGAGTTATCATGAAGAACAGCGTCTAGAACAGAACATAAAACAAAGTTGAAGGAGATTTTGCAAATGTGATATTCTGCATTATTTCTGGATGGAAATGCAAAATATATTACGTGTTTTCGATACCGCATCTCCTCTTCCATCTCAGTAGATCACCCTCTCGTCTTCCTCCGTTTACGTCTTCGATAATTTTTGCTTCAGGCGTCCCTTCTTTTTTGTTTTAGAAGGATTGGGGGTGAGGTGGCGGGGGGGGGGGGGGGGGAGACATGTGATAGTGATTCTCATGCTTCTGAATTTCTTCGACGTTCCTTATATAACACGAAAAGAGCAGTGGGAAAAAAGATCCCCCAGTATATGGTGTTCTATGCTGATCGTTGTGCTAACATTAGAGGACTCACTTGAAAAGAACACATCGTGTTATCACTAACGGTTATTCGACATAAGCAGCTAACGATGATTGCGTTCATATTCAAGGAAGCCATATGCAAGCCAAACAAATGCAGTGAATACTGTAAAAATGAAAACGATATCATAGAGTATTGTCTAACTATGCATGATTGTTGATCATTTGACCAGTTCATGGAAGTTTTTCTGTGGCTTATTAACCGACCGATATATGCAGTTCGTTTAAATTGTTTCAAAAAATCTCGATTATCACCGTAACAAATATACTATAGGTTACTATTTACTCGCCTAGTTGTCATATCTGTTTGTTTCCTCGTTTTCTGAATATATACCATGTCGAAATTTATGAATGAATCATTCTCGAATTTCGCTTACACGTTCTCGCAAACGTTCTATTTATACCTCCATACCTCATCATGTTCACTTATCTCATTGTTGAAGTGAAACTGATGAGAGTATTTAAGTTTTTCTAGCAAAACATGCACTCATGAGGACGGATGTATATAAATGTGCGTGCTTATTTGTACATGCTTATATATATGCATATAAATATATACATGTTTCTATATTATTTACGTGTATATAAATATACATCCATATATAAACATACATATAAGCATATGCTAATAGATTTATGACATCCTGTTCTCTTACAGCTTCAAAAACCGCAGGGAAATGAAGTGTAGTTTGAGAAGCAGCGCCAGATTAGATTACGAAAAATTGTTTTTCACTCTCATTTGTGGAATAGCTCAGTTTTTTTTGGGTGTTTTTATCGAGCAGAAATATGCACTTTTAATCATATTCCATCATCGATAGCCATATCCGTTAAA
This sequence comes from Toxocara canis, assembly GCA_000803305.1. Taxonomy (NCBI): domain Eukaryota; kingdom Metazoa; phylum Nematoda; class Chromadorea; order Rhabditida; family Toxocaridae; genus Toxocara; species Toxocara canis. The sequence goes on along the minus strand of JPKZ01002487.1, from coordinate 24,120 downwards.
AATGCTTGCTCAGCGCCTTGAACGATGAAACCGCGGTGAGGTACTGTCGTTATCTGTGAATAACGTTTTGTCGTTGTATGCTTTTGTACAACGCATTATATGCTTCTGTGCACTTTTGAGTTATTAGCTATTTGCAGCGGATCCAAATGTGCTTTTTTGCTTTTTTTTTCGTTTATCATCCGTTGCTGGTAATGTTAGAATAGATAAGACTTTTGATTTTAAATTTTTCACTTTCGTTTGCTCATATATCTTATGTTTTTTACTCGCTGCATTCCACATTTATGATTTAATTGTTGTTATTTTCTATCATTTTTCCTGAATTCATATCCTGCAATTTGGCATACAAAATATGCAAAACTGTTTTTTCTTTTCAACGATTAATCATGAAAAACCAACCAATGAAATCAGTAGTGATGCGCAAAGAGGAAGAAATTTCTAGGATCGCCGCTAGGCTATTTTTGTCTTCGAAAAGTCTAAGAAAATAATTAGTTCGGTGATTGAAAGATTGTCGGGACCGTCTTTCAACTTTATGAGTGACTTCATGAATAGATGGATTGATCAACATCAGTGCTTGTGAAACTCAGCTTACTGTTGGCCATATGCGAAAAAGTTTTACCTTCAATTATGCGATCATCGCAAAGTTAGTTCGTTTCGAGCACAAATCGAACGAATCTTTTATATATTTTTAAATAGCCGCATAAATCGTGCCATGCTCATTCACGCACTTTTTAACTAACTATATTTCATTCATCATTTTACCAAGCAACGTTCAGAATATTCCAATATTTATGCTATTTCAGTGTTAAAAAAGTGGCCTAAATATCAAACATCAAACCTTAGGGGGACGGCGCTCGGATTTTACTCAGTCTTTCGCCAGAAGCGCGGAAAAACCAATTGTTAGAGCCATATCTGACATTTGGTAAATGGCAGATAAAAAAATATGATAAAACGGTGATAATTGAATTTTAGTGATTCGTAAGTATGCAATGAGTTTATCACTGGACATTTTGTTTTCCACGGACAATATCAAGATCTCTTCGTTTTATCGGTAAGTGTGACAATCAGGAAATCTCCTCAATTAATCTTCTCAACTTTCACATTCCAATTTTTGAGTTACTGATGCTGATCTTTGCTCCTATTTTTTTTTGCTCATTATACTAGCGAGGACCGAACAGCGACGAATGGATCCTTCTCATTCATGAACAGAAATTGCCGCACAACTCTGTTCCATCAGAGATCGTTACAGAAGAAAGGACATTGTATTAAAGCGCAATAAATTATCCTCGACAGGAGTTCTGAGATATATCATGAACATCGATTCTGCTCTTACCTGTCAAGCCTTACTATACCCTGTTACAGTACAATTAAAACGCTGCATTGTGGCATATACTATGTGAAAGTTCTTTAAATTCAAAGTTCTTGAAGTTTTTGTCAACGCCAAACAGCACAATAGATGAATCACTTAGTGTGCATGGAATGGTGCAGCAGAGCCGTCATAACGCCGGGGGAAAAATGAATATGACACAAAAGTGCATAATGAGTTTAGCCAAAGCACGTATGAAATTCGGCGTGTAGTAGCCTAGTGGTAGAGATCCGCGATTTGTACGCGGGAAGGCATGGGCTCTATACCCGTCTGGTTACCCAATCATGCGTGAGCACAGTTGCCAGTTGCATCGGTAAGCGAATCGAAGAAATTACAACTGCCGTTGCACCCTCGGCACACATAAAATACATTGAACTACAGGAATCGGAGGAGGGCAGCAGAGCAGACTTTCCAGAAAAATGAAGGCATGATTTGCTGCTTCATATTACCTTGTCCAGCAGTTGACACATTAGCATTTATTAAGCTCACGTGAACCAAAAAGAGTCAGCGGCCATTTACGATCATAATTCCCATGCTAATCTCGATCGGGTAATATGCGGATGATATGTTTGCTCTGGAATTATGCTACATTAAAGGTAGTCCCTGGTTGATGAAAAGCATATCTTAATCAATGTAATGGCAAACGTATAAACAAGGGTTAAAAAAATCCAGTTTGAGCGATTGTGTTAAAATGACAACAATACCACGAGTAATGCTTCATCACGCGATAAGCTGTAAGTAACACGTCAATTGATATGGCTTTTGATTGCGTTTGCCGCCTGAAAGAACCAACAATTTTTTTTCCCTTGTAATGCTAATAACGTTTCAGTGATTTCATCTTTTGAAAGTTAGTCTCAGTGCTTAAGGAGACTCCGATGGTCGCGTTGTGTTATTATTGCTGAATAATGTTGTAATCAGTCGTCAGCCGGAGTAAATCCCAGAATCAATGGATAACTCTATGTTCGACTATTGAGGTGATTGAGGAGCTGATAGAGATTTAGCAAAAATGTAGACAAAAATTTCTGCTACGTTTCGATCCGCTCTCTTTTTCTGAATTTCAAAGACAAGCGTATATCTAAACTGTTTTTCTCAATCGATCTACAAAAAATAACACAGATTTTAGCTAATTTAGTTTAAAAGTCAGGAGTTTAGTTAATATCGTCATCGAGAATCGACTGTTATGATGACGCATACAATCACTGCCGCATACGTCGCAGTGTTGTGGACTAGTACAACAGTCGAATCGGAATATCAATGCTCTTATGCTATTGACGGATTGATATGCGGTAAGATATTGAACGATCACATTCCACTGGTACAAAGGCATCGAGGGTAGCCGATGCTTAAAAAAATGAATGAAGAGCAGCAAAAGCAGAGGTTTTTTTTGTAGAAATGAATCGCGTCCACTGCAGTTTATTAATCTAACTTTAGCGAGTCTCATAACAAGTGGTTAGTAAAATTGCTCAAAGCAAATGCTCAAAAATGCTCATGACAAGAAGCTTTATCGTTTCTTGTCATGAGCTTGTTTTTTCGCCATTTGTTGATGCTTAATGCAGAACTTTTGTCGAAATGCTCATTAGTAGGTTGTTTTGTTCGAATGTACAACTTGTCATGGTTTTATACGTTGCGAGTGTAAGCACTGGTCTCGAAAGAACGAGAAATATATAGGTACGCCTGGAAATCGGTTTCAGTGTGAATTTTATGAAGCTTTGCGCTGGGTATATTATCAGTATCTACAGAATCAATCATGTTGAAGCTGTATGAGGCACTTGTAGATCTCGTAGCAGTCAAGCGATGAGAAAGATAACTAACTACTGTATAAATTGTGGAAACGTATTTGTGATTTTATATGCACGTTGTGTGCTTGAAAATACACAGAAAGTGATCATGTGAGGGTCGCATAGATTGAGAGGATAAATCACGAAGCTTTTGATTGGAAAAGATTTCGCTAATTTAGAATGAACAAGAAATGTATATCTCACAAGAATTTTTCTGATGAGTTCATCGATTTTGCTTGTTTCAAGAATTTTTATATGTGTATAGAATTCCTGAAATCATGTCGTTAGTAAACGGTGTGTTGGAAAAGTTTTTTTTTAATTGTCGAAAGCAGATCATAGCATAATTTCCGCATCTTTTCAAAAAAATCAACCTGATTTTTTTGAAAAAAATTTCAAAAATTTTAAAATTAGAAAAAATCAGCCATTTTGTGATTTATCTCTTGTAAATTTTTGTGCATTAGAAGCCAAAAATCGCAAAGAAAATGAATAATTCGGTTACGAATGAGCGTTGTCTATCGTATTATGCTGCTATCGCCTGTTCGCTTTTAGTTATGCTTCATTCACAGAAGCTACAAATGGGAATTTGTGAGAGCTCTAAGGGCAAATGTAGTTCGTTTGTTTGTTGAAACCTTCGCTTCCATACTCATACGGCTTAGCGTTTTGCATGGGTTGTCCCGTAGAATTTGTTGGTGTGAATACGTGTTACAGTAAGCGTAACTTGTATGATAAGATAGTAAGTAAAGGTTTTACGATTCAGACGGTTTAAGCGAATACATACTGTCGTACACTCATACGCGGCGTAAAACTTCGATTCTCCCTCTCCGTACATTTAATCGCGTAATGATAATCTTGAAGGATTATTAAAAGAGATGATGATGCCCATACAATGTTTATTGGTAAAGCATCATGACCATTTCAGTCAACAGCTTATGCTTCTGTTTCATGCGAAAGATCAATGATGAAAGTGGTGCCATCGCGAAGCCTTTCCTCGTTCACCTCATTTGTCCTTGGAGGAACTCAGTTGGCTCAGCTTAGAGTTCTGAAAGCTGTCTTTACATCGCTTGTAATAAAGATTTTTCAGGGCCATTTCTCACCAATCCACTATACGTCTTTCGGCTTTTAGCATTGATATCATCAATGGCCGCTGTCTCGTTTATGCTATTTTTACTTCTGGTCTGTTTGCCGTTCAGAGACGCTCTCAACTTATATAATATCCATATATTTATTGCGATTCCAGGAGTGCTTCTGTTGCAAGCGCTCCAGATGATTGAGGATTATGGCCTATATTATGGATGGAACTCAGAGCTTTTGAAGTAGATATTATTCTTTTCCATATAAACTTTCTACAGCAAATGTTTTAATGCATATGCAATTATTTTTGTTCGATATTTGAATTTGTGATTTTAAGTATTAAAAGATATTTTAGAACATAAAATTGCGGAGAATTTAGATATGATGGGTGAGTCACAAAGTGCAAAAAGGTGAATGCCTTAAAGTGGTAATCATAAGTGTTAAATTTCCAACATTTGCATAGCGTTATTTTTTATTCTGCAATAATTTCGATTTAAAAAAGTGCAATAATTTTACTTTATTGCTTAGATAATTCAGCTTTTGTGATCAAATCCGATCTTATTTCTCTGCTAGCAAAGAACTTTTATTCGAAGCTCATATGGTATATAAAGAAATGATGACAAAGAATGTGAACGCAATGGATTTTTCAGTTCTGCTAGACGTTTCTTGTCAGCCCTCACTAAAATTTAGCATTCCCTTCAGAAAAAAAGAAGGAATCCTACAAATCTTAAATCACTACTCAACCGTTCAAACAAATAGAAAGCTCTCTATGCGACTAGAATACTAGAAGTTGCGTAATATGGCGGGTATACGCTGTTGATTTTGTTAAGTTAGCGCGTTGAAATGACAAAATTTAATACGCTGGCAAAAACCACACGAATTATTGCAAACCATGATGAAAATCGAATAAGCAAAACCTACAAAAAGCTCTTCAAAGTTGAAGGTTTTTTTTTCTCACTTAAGCTACAAAGCAAAAGTCTCTCATCAAAGCTTTAGATGCTTTGTTCCCTAAATGATTGATAGCATTGGTGTAAAGCTATAACTCATGAAATTCACGTTTACAATTGGGACGATAATGGTGTTATATTTTATAGGTCAATAGGTTGGATTATCGCCTATGCAAATTAAATTCGAACATAGGTCAAATTCGAACATCACAAAAAATTTATAGGTCAAAATTAAACACATTTGGATAAATAATTTTTCTTGTATACATCTTTCGATATTAGAAAAAGTTGCAACGTTTACTACAAAATGTTTTACGCTCTTAAAAAAACACCTAACAACTCTGAATCATCATTTTTACATTTCATATTTACAATTCAGTTATCTTTCAGCGCGATCGTTCATCATGGGCTAGCATTTACTGCTCCAGTTCAATATAGCAGCTTCCATGTTCTTTCGGTTCTTCTTTTAACATCAATCTTTTGCGCGTATAAGAAACCATTTGCGCATAAGAAATACTTCAGTTTGAGGTAACAATTGCAATATTGAATATCTAATACCGGAATACACTACATATTTTCATAGAATCTATTGCTGCAAATTCATTCATACACTGAAGTTCTTAAATTGTTTAGAAAATGTGCAACTATAGAACGCAATATGGCGTTATCATGTTTGTATTTATCTGTGCATACAAATATACAAGTTTGTTCAGTAGGTTCGAGGCGTATGCAACTGATGCAAGAATTATGATATTCGATATGAATAATACTCATCAAAAGTGACCTGCCATGCTCATATTCACAGTCTGACCTCTCAGCTTTCAGAAAGCCAAGAGATATTTGTGGGCAATCATATTTCACATAATTGGAGGGGAATTTTACGATCGATCGATTTGCAAAGAAAATGAACAAACGAGAAACGAATAAGAATCAATTCAATAAGCTAACATACATGCACTTTGGCAATTCCATCTATCAAACTAATTGCTTTCATGACTAGATTGCAAAATAACGGAAATCATATTTCAGCCAATTTGAACACATGGGTAAATCTTTGATCAAGGGATTCATTTTCTCCTAATCGACCGGTTGTAAGAATGTCCTGGTTTATGCAAAAAGATGAGAAATTTGTTGAGGAATTTTTTAGCATTTTCATTTGCCAATGACTTCCATGACGCGGACGAGTGCGTTCGGAGTTAGGATTTGAGAGGTGATCCTACGAAGTTGATCATATCCTTTCCAATAAAGGTCCTATTTTTCCCAAGATAAAAATACCCGACAAGCAGAGAGACATGTACCCATACATAACAAGTATGAAGTAGCATCATATTGCACTATTTCGATGCATGTGAACCGATGCGCTTAAATATCACAAAATGAGTTGAATGAAGCAACGAATAAGAGAGATATAGGTAAAAAAGACGGAGGTGGGGAAGAAAGGAAGTTGAGAATTATTACAGCGTAGAGCGACTACGTAGTTGGATCCATCAAACTTTAATAACTTTGGTTAAAAAAAAATCACGGGAATGATTGCAAAGTTTCTAATCGTCCAAAAGATATGCTGAGGCAAATGTTATGTTTCGAAGTCAATTTCTTATTCAGTTCTCACCCAAACCGCGCCTATGGAGCGATGTCCATTACAAGGCAAACTGCTATAGCGTAAAAATAATGGCCCAAGATGTTAAAAATAATAACTTCATAATGAGTCCGCGTATGGAATGGAAAGCAAATTTTGTTTGTGGGCATAGTTTTAGTTACTTCTGCTAAATCAGTGAGGACTGAAAAAATGGTTGTCGTACGTTTCCATTTAATGGATCATTTTCGTTGTAATCTTTTCAGACGGTGGGTCATTTATTTAATCATTTTTGATATGATTTGTCTTATATTTTCGATATTTTACGCTGCACAGTTGAGTAACCTTGCGGAAATAATTGCTTCTTATATTGTGATATCAGTATTTATTCTCACTCCGATCGCCACGGCCGTCGTCACAATCGCTGTATGATTTTAAGATATTGACTTTGATGAATATAATGGCTTGCCGATGTACACATTTGACCTTTGTTTTTGAGGTGATGAAATAGATTTCAGTTCTTCTATTTCGACTTTTAGTAGTTTTCGTGAGATCGGAAGAGCTTGCATTTCTGAAGTAAGAAAAATATCAGTACTGCAACTCTTTGACCCATTGAAATGAATTTTTTAATGATTGTGAGCAGCAGAGTTGGAGGACTCCACAGTCGTATGGTTCTATCGCAAAGAATAGCTTGTAAACCGAACGTGAAAGCAGCGAAGCATATGCTATAGTCGGAATATTTGCCGCATCGCTAAAACTACTACTTCTGATTTTTCAGAAACCGTTGAGAATGAATTTCAAGAAGTTTCGCAGGCGAACATGCAGCTTGGAGTCCCAGCTTCCACTAGTACGACTAGAAACGCTCATTTTGGTCCGTGTCCATGTAGACTACTACCATTGTACTATATGACAATTGGTTGATTTCTTGATCGTTAATTAAGCTATGTCATTCAACAGGAAAGAATACGGCTGTTAAGGAAGGGCAAAGTGATATCAGTAAGTAAGCCATCGTCCTTAACTTTAAAAAAATGAAAAGTGTTCGATAACGTTGACGTTTGCAACTTTAAAATGAGAAAAATATGGGTACTCGAAACCTGTTTCCTCTCGATTTATGCAATGAGTACTTCTTCCATTTGCAGGCACTTTGGGTGATCAGCGATTACTATCTGACCCAACGACGGTTACATGACGTTACGAGGCAAAGAGAGATTCATAATTTGATCTGTACCCTCATATATGCGATTCCACCAAACGTTTGCAATTTCCCTAGCATGGGTATGCTGTCCTAAACGTTAGCGTTTGCTGTGTCATGTGCTTAGAAAAAGCGATTTAATACCTATGTATCGCAGTAATTCGATAATATCAATTGTGGACACAAAGTTTTGTGTATTAAATACCAACCATGATCAACATAAAAGATAAGTTAGGCGGAATCATTTAGCGCCTTAATTCACTACAACCTTCAGATAATCGCATCTATGCGTACAATATATTCTGCCCTTTAGCTGTCATAGAGAGGCATCTATCGCATGACGTATTTAAATCAAAAAGTGGTGCTGAAACCTCAGCGCGCGTCATATCCAGTGTAGATTGTCAAAAATGGTTTTATGCTTAAAACCGTTTTAAGTCTTCCGCATCCACTGTACTGCACTTGTGCCATATCACGTCATATTGTGGCAATGTTTAGTCGAAGGTTAGTCGGACCTCCAACCAAATTGTTTCATTTCTAAAATAAAGATTCTCTTTCAATTTTGATGAACATCATAAATGAATTTTTGCATATGATTAATAAACAATTAAAAGAATTATGCTCCGAGATTTTATGCATGACCCTTTGATCCCTCATGTTGACGCCAACGATGATAAAGATAACATCGTTTGTATCGACCTTAACGATCAACGATCTAGTTGAATTGAGAGAAATATGACGAGGAAAGGTGAGAAGCGGTCTTGTAAATCTCCAAAAAAGAATGCAAAATCCTTCACTTTAAATATAAAAAATAATGCCATTGGCACATGTGCCTTGAACAGTGAATGCGAATTGTGCCAGACGACCGTTAGTAGTTCGGCAATTATATTCTATAGTTACTTCAAGTTTTCATTAGCTTGTCTTTCACACACCTGTGATCGTTCAATTTTTGGCACTACTTCTTGCAACTTTAATGCAATGAGAGTGGCAGTGCTCTTTAGACATGCGGTTTAGACACCACTTCATAACATATGCACATATTTCACTGCGATGCATGGATGTCGGATGTCTGAGGATGTCTGCTACAGTTGTTTGTGCGACGAACACAATATATATATGATTAGCAAAAAAAGTACATGAGTATTTTGTACTGGTCAACTGCTCCACCAATCGGGGACTATACATAATAATTTTTCTATAGTACTCAGAGAACGTTTTGCAGTCAGTGATGATTGTCGCAGTTCGAATGATTTTTACGAATCACTTTTCTCATTTAAAAACGTGAAGTTAGTAGCTCATTATAGCAGTTTGGTTTTGACGCCTTCCTGTTTGGCATTCCGATCGGCATCACTGAACATCGTTGAAAACCAACACGGTGTGTAATTATCGAATTAGCTTGAAATCATGCTTGAAATCGCTTCAATTGGTATGGCTATTAAAAGATGAATTATGTCAACTAGCGTAGCATTCAGACAACCTTTTCCAGCGATGGCAATCATTTTGGTGTGGAAGGAATTTTTTTTCCTGGACTCTGATTCATTATCTCAGTGTTACAACGACGCCGAGAAAATTCAGGTAAGCGATAGGTACTCGCGTTGCACGCACGTTCAACTATTCTACAATTGCCGTTACAGATTTGCAGTTACCGCTACTGCTTTTCACTGCTTCTTTTCAGCTTCATCAGAACGCATTCTAGACGATTTGGTTTTGTGTTTTAGAGGAGGCAATTTATGAGAAATTGATCTTCCAATAAAGATGCTAATACGAACAAAAACACTGTAGGTTAGGGCTTTCAGCTTCTTGCTGGGAAGAACAGAGAATATATGAGGAATGTGCAATTTGGAAGGGAAGGCTACTCCCTCAGTTCCCTTCGAATCGTCTTTTAAATACTGAAATGCGAAGTATTTTTGAATGATTGTGCTTATGAGAATGGGAAGAGGGAGAATTGGAGGAATAGGGCTGCATCAACGATGGAGTTTTAGTGGTCGATTGACGTGCACGAATTCTTGACACCCTAATAGTTTTGTTTAGTTTTGACACCCTAATAGTTGTTATGAACTTTCATGGGTGGTGCCGATCTTATGCAACAGTGCAGTTTTTAAATCTGCATTAGAAGCATTTGACAAAAATAGCTGTACTCGTTTCGTGAATATATCCGATACCACATTCAGGTCAATTTATGATCATTCGTGAATATATCCGATACCACATTCAGGTCAATTTATGATCATTCGTGAATATATCCGATACCACATTCAGGTCAATTTATGATCATTCGTGAATATATCCGATACCACATTCAGGTCAATTTATGATCATTGACAGCTTTTAGGTTTAATGGTTTCTCTCTTATATGCAATATGCTGTATTAGTTAGAAGTGGACCTACAAATAACATATTTGTCTCGTTTTTAGCGAATTGTTGGACGGCTAACACCAATCGTTTTGGTATTCTCAACGCTTATCTGTTTCCCAACTTACCGAAGGGCAGCAATCGCACTTTTCGTCGGTCCGAAGAATAACGAAAACATTGCAGCAGTGAGTCGATTGTGTGCTGCTAACGAATCCAGAAGGAATTCTACAAGGTGGACGTAAAAAATAAAAAACAAATGCATTAGCGATTGGTATTCAGTTGCGAAGCTCATCGAATGGGATAAAATCTTCTCGCAACTAATGAGAAGAAATTTTTGCTTAAATGACACAGAGACGAGAACTGATACTCTTAAGTGGTGCTCAAAAAATTAGCTATGCAAAGATCGTAGCACAACAAAAACATAACCCGAGGATCTTATAGCGGCGCGGTGAAAGCATGAACGCAACAATTGATGACTTTGGCGAAAAATCAGTCCGTGATAAATTGCCACCTTAAAAAGTTTGTTGGAGTGTTCTGTTTAATGTGCACATCTGTAAAAGCGCTATCTGTATAAAAATACTCGCAACAACTAAGTGGAAATTACTCGATTTTCTCTCGAGTCAAGTTTGAAACACTCTTTTAAGTTCGCATGCTCGAACTCCCTTATCATATAGCTTGCTACAACGAGAGAACTGAAAGACCTAAAACCGCCGTATACAAAATTCATGCGAATACATGGGTGCAAGTACCGCGATTCTTTCATACACGTCATACTTTTTCACATTTGCCATTCATTCGGTTAGCCTTTTGCATTTGATGTTGCTGTAGCTCAAAAATACATAACCGTTCTGCCACATTCCAAATGATCATCTTCTGATGCTGTTGAGTGAGATATGTAAATGAATCCTGTGTCTGTAAGTGCTATCCCGTTCAGACTTAAACTCTCTGTTCTTCTTCTATCTACAATATGTTCTTCGACTGTTCCATCGGATTGCATCTGCCTCCGAAGCTTCAGAATATTTAAAAAATGTGTGAGAAAAAAAAACGTTGCAATAAATAATGAAACTATGATAGCTTTTGATTCCGTTCCTGCTCTATTTTTGACCAAGAAATTTCGATTGCGGTGAATTCCTCAATTACGGTAAATTCGATTCCGGTAAATTACGGTAATAAGCTGTAAATTCCTCCGCCGGAGGCAGATGCAACCAGATGCAGGATTAAGATTTAAAAACGGCTGCAAAGGCAACAATTCAGTTGCCTATAGTTTTGACAGGTTCGCTGGAAAGTTTTTGCGAGCGTCTTTCGCCTTCCTCTTTCGCTTTCCCCTCCCCCAAACATTCGTCTTATCATGTTTATTGTCATGCGCACTAAACCCGCATTGATCACTGTTATGCCTGTTGAAATATCAACGTTCTCGTGCTCGTTGAGTTCACAATGGCTCCTGGCTATTTTCGATTCAGAATGGAGGGCTTAGATTTGTGCTCCAATGATCTCCGCCTTGAGAGTTCACTATAGAGCATTAGTTACAGCACCAGATTGGTGTGAAGTTATCCATCCACTTTGTTTCTGTTGCTTTATTTCATAAGGTACTCCATTTTTTAGCTGCTAGGAGGCATGTGGTAGAAATGAGAAGTTGTGGATTGTTTTTAAAAATGGATCATGTGGATCATCAGTCAAAAATCATCAAAAAAATCGAAAAAAATCACCAAAAAATGGATCATCCCGTTCGTTTATGATTGGCACTTCAGCAAAGAATCAAAAGAGATTTCATCAACGAACCAATAGGGCTACTGCTATGGGAACCCCTTATAGGTAATTTTATGCTTCTGCTCATTTAGCGCGAACAAATCTGCTAACATGTATGTGTATTGCATCACTTGTGTCAGACATTTGCTCTTCAACACTTTTCTGTTTGGCAGTAAATGAATATTCACTTGTTTATTTGCTCTCCATGTACTGACTGCGCACTCGTCAAAGGATAATGAAGCTTTTTCAGTCGCTATTGAATGGTGTTTTATCATTGATCAGCGATCATTGATCGAACTTTCATCGATTGCTACCATTTGATATGTGATCTGATTCATCTACAAGAAGATTTATTTTCAAAATGTGCAAACAAATTGTTCTCCAAAAAAAAAAATGCCTTTATAATTCAACAAGCAAGAAAATATCACGAAGCTGAAGCTTTCACGTCATTTCTCTGGCAGAATATATTGTCTTCTATTTTTGTGGTGCCAGAGATCGTTTTAAACGATAATCGTCCTTTTTTTGAGTTTCGAATTAATGTTTCTCAGAAATTGAGTGGCCGCGAAACGATATACTGGGAATGCTGTTAACGTGGATAACGCCAAAATTATCGGTGTCAAACGGGCAACAATATCCTACAATATCGTTTCATTGATTTCATGATCTCCAGAAGTAAGATCATTTCATGATCTTAAGAAGTTAATGGACCATAGAGCATACGGTGCAAAAAGTATTTGTATGCAATGAAATTATTCTTTTTGGACGTACTGAAAATAATTATTTTGTCAAGACGTTATATTCAACTATAAGAAAACATCAAGCGCGTCTAAGATTCCAGCCAAAGAAGTCATATATGAAACGCAAAAGATTAAATCAACTAGCAAAGGGTACATACTACTATGCTCGAAAAGGTTGACCATTTTCTTCATTTTAGAGCGTATTCAATCTCTCCTAGCTAACTGATCATTATTCATACAATTTAGATATCATTTATTGTATTTCGCTCACCTGATAAGATTGAGCATACTCAAACATTGCTAAGGCACCTTTCATTTCAGGTGATATTAGAAGGACTGTATATGCAAATGTCATCACTGCAAAAACATATCCATATAGTTGTTGAAGAGTTGTTAAGAAATATTAGAGTGAAAAAAGACCGAAGATTCCTAGATTTGCGAGCAATTCATTTCTGGCTGATACCGCTTTTATCAACAACCTCGTGATAATCTAGCACATATGAAGAGTAAAATTCGCTGGGGTTTCCTAATTTCATCTCAAAGCGCTGAGTTGCTGCAGGTAGAATTTTTGAGTTTATATTGTCGGTTCGAATGTATACCTCAATTGCAGTATACCTCAATATTATTACTTCTAATCAGTTACTTCTACATTTCTATGTGAAAACCAAAAGCTAGAAGGTGTTTTGTTTGGCAAAAATGATGGGGTGTGATTTTTACCTAAAGTTTTATTGAACAAAATTGGCAAGTCCTATTCATTTTATCACCTTCCACATACACTCTTCAGCCGGCAAACTATGCTGCCGTCCATCAGCACAACTTGCTCAACCTTTTAGTTTTTCAACTCTATCAACTGTTTTTATATAATTCTTTGCAACATTAAGCAAGCATCCGCACCGAATAAAAATTTAAGGAAGCTGCGAAAATTGAGCATTTCGTAAAAGATCATGCATGAAAAAAAAAGAATATCGGCATAAATTTGTATGGCTGCATAAGAAAAGCGAGTGGAACATACCTATATCGGGATAATGAACTATATTTGGAGGAAGTACATAAATAAGAGCATAAATAAGTTGTCTGATTTCGCGAAGTTTCAAATTGGCATGGCGTTGAGGTTGCATGAAATAATATCGCAAAATATCCCATATTGTCTGCAAAATAATACAAAGGCATATGCTACACTAAGATGGTGAATATTTGTAGGGAAGTGGAAATCTTAAGCTAGGAGCATAATTGCAAGATTACACTGATCAGAATTCAATGCGGTACGGTTAGTTATGATGGCATTTTTAGCCTCTATACTGTAACTTAACTACAAACACTCATAGCTTAACTATAAACAATAACAGCATAAAACTTCGGAGCTGTGGTATCATTTTTGCGCTGTTTTTTTTCTTCAGAAACCAATCATCACATGCAAAAATTTTGTAAAGATCGAAACTGTTCACTTACAATTTCCGCTTTGGAAAGCCTCAAATGGAATTCGAAACAACACTGCTGCTCTAAATATAAAAAATGATTCTTTGGCAGGTTATTATTCAATTTTTTTTGAAAGCAAATTCTCATGGGAATTTTCATCGAAGAAACCACTTTATTCATCTGACAAAATTGAGCAAAAGAAGATCTAAAAACTAAGCCGGTAACGACGACCGACTCAATAATTTAAGAGGAGGATTTCTGAGAAAGTTTTCTTCAAGCTCGATATTTCATAAATAATTGGCGCTGATAAACAACCATTAGTAACTTCCGCTAAATAATAACCAGTCTGCAATAGATTGAAGGTGCTGTATCATCGTCATACGTTGAAGTACTTCCAACTAACTAATCCTTCATATCGCATAATGTAATGATGGTAATGGAATGAAATCCTGTTTCCAGTTTTTTTTTTCTGTTTTACTGCTTAGAATCGCTATTCGAATTTTACGGGATGCCCAAATAAGGTTACCGACCAAAAAAACGAAATCCGTTCGAGCAAAGGCGAGGTTCAGATCTTATGGAGAGATATTCAAGAGCCAACCGAAGGACGGGAAGTTGTGGGCTATCGCCGCTATTGCAAACACCTTTGTTACACTGTACAAATGCCATGAGGCATAAGAGTTATTTGGTGCAACAAGTTATCAGATAGTAGCGAATAGATAGTGAATCGTTGTCCTTTACATATATGACGTTAGCGTTCTACAGAAAGCATCCGTGCACTAAAATCCTACGTTCTTCATTGCCGCACTCCAGTTAACAAGTAACCTTTAAACGGTTCAGTGAAAGGTTATTTGAGCTAAAGTTGTTTGGGTTTCTGATATGATCTTTTCTTCTTAAGCAGTTATTAATTAGACATCGTGACTCGATTTAGACTCACGTTCTTATCTACTTGCCGATTTCTTTCTCTTTTTTTCCTCAACTTGAAAAATTTCCTAGCAGCTTCAACCAAACAGTTTCATCATTAAAAACTGCCAATATGTTTCTTCGGCCTTCAACAGTAAATAACGCGAAGCGGATATTCGATAAGAAAGAAGCCATTACGGTTAAATTGCCGATCGGCTGTTTTTTCTTGTGCTACTTGCGACCATCAAGCTTTTAGAACGTATGTATGTAATTTACCGCAGCAGAAACAATTGCGGTGACAATAGGTGTGAAAGCGAATATCGGCAACAGTGTGAATGTGGCGAGCGATGATGAACTGAACTTTGCGATCACATGGAAGAAAGAGAAACACGCATAGACGATATGAAGTAGAACAAAATAGATAAGCCATTTCCTACAATTTCAAGCTGGCGAAGCATGCTTACATCGTGAACCGTTTTGCTCAGATTGATTTACAATCTTTTTTAACAAGAAAAAAAACGATACCTTCCGTACGCTTGTTAAATTCCAAGGCGAATTCATAAGTGGATAGCCAATTACACTATTATATTGACTTTGCTGAGCATTTATCAGTGTTGGACAACTTGCTCGTGGGCCTCAATAATTTATCAAATGGCAAATTTATAAGAAAGATAAACGAAAGCAAAAGGAGAAGCCATTTCGTTATCCAGTGCTTAGTAGCAGATGAAGAGGTCCTCAGAAAGATATACGGATTTAATACGATGTAACTTCTCACTCCTTACCGGATTTTGTATACAATACCGTAGCGGTTGTAACCCATACACAATGACAGTCCTTCAGGAAGCAAAGAAGGTATGTGACATCACTTATGTGCGTATAATGGCAGCTGTCTCATGGTCCATAAAATAAGGCCGAATGCAAAGATCGCCGGCCAATCTATTTAAATCACTCAAAGGAAAGGGTGGGAGAGGAAGAAGAGAGGGACAAGCATATAGATGCACAAATCACAAAGAAACTGCAAAAAACACTAAACTCGCGGAACCCCGAACAGATGGTAGAGATGATTAGCCAACTTGACGTTTTGTGGACGGCGAACACTTGCGAAAATTCGGTAAGAAAACCGAGAGAACTTTTTATAAAAAGATTATTGCATCTGCTTAATGCAATGAGATTTGAGAATAATCGTATATGGACGGAAAACTTTGACATATTAAGCTATGGCATATTCTATTGGTCGATTCAGCTTTACATATAAATAAATCATCATTTTCCTCGATGATTTTTAGTTATTTTTGGGGCATCAAGTTTATATAACGCACTGATTTGAACTCGACTAGAATCTACTAAACCAAACGTTTGAAGTTGCATTAATTACATTTAACGTGTAGTATTCGATTATGTCAGCTTACAAATGTTTAAATGAAAAAACGAAAATTACTTACCTGAGTCCGAAATATTTCTTGTAAAGACGCGGTCTTCGAAATGCGAAATATAATGAGAGAAGCAAAAGAACCGAAAGAATACGAAAATTTATATTATTAAATGCACTGAAGAATATTATCGAAAAATTGGTTATCGCCCTAAAAGAAAAACCTCGAAAATATCAAAAGTCAATTTTTCAAGTTAAATTGAACACTTATTGCCGTAATTTAAAGTTTATTGCTTAAATTGATCGCTTATTTTTATCAATCAAAACAAAATTTAATTTATAAATGTTGCTGGCCGAAAATAACAAAAACAATTCGGATGAATAATTAAGTTAGTATTAATATGAATTAGTATGAAATTGATTCATAATTAATGGCTATTGAAATTGATTGATAATTAATAGCTATTGAAATTGATTGATAATTAATAGTTATTGAAATTGATTGACAATTAATAGTTATTGAAATTGATTGATAATTAATAGTTATTGAAATTGATTGATAATTAATAGTTATTGAAATTGATTGATAATTGATAGTTATTGAAATTGATTGATAATTAATAGTTATTGAAACTGATTGATAATTAATAGTTATTGAAATTGATTGGTAATTAATAGCTATTGAAATTGATTGATAATTAATAGTTATTGAAATTGATGATAATTAATAGTTATTGAAATTGATTGATAATCAATAGTTATTGAAATTGATTGATAATTAATAGTTACTGAAATTGATTGATAATCAATAGTTATTGAAAGTGATTGATAATTAATAGGTATTGAAATTGATCGACAATTAATAGTTATTGAAATTGATGATAATTAATAGTTATTGAAATTGATTGATAATTACTAGTTATTGAAATTGATTGATAATTACTAGTTATTGAAATTGATTGATAATTACTAGTTATTGAAATTGATTGATAATTACTAGTTATTGAAATTGATTGATAATTACTAGTTATTGAAATTGATTGATAATTACTAGTTATTGAAATTGATTGATAATTACTAGTTATTGAAATTGATTGATAATTACTAGTTATTGAAATTGATTGATAATTAGTAGTTATTGAAATTGATTGATAATTAAAAGTTATTCTGTTAAACATTAATAATAATAAATTATTATGAAATAATGAATTAATAGCTAATAAGTTCATTAGTGAAGTAATGGATGTGTTAGGATTCGGATGAAGCAGAGCTCGTTGATAAGAATGAAATTTAACACCGAAAGTTATCATGTAATGATAATTTTGAAAATTATCATATAATATCTGACTTGTTTGAATAATATCAGAAGAGGAGGCTTTAAAGTAGAAACGATTTTCTTTAGTGAAAACTTCTTCACATGAATTCAACGAAACGGGAATGATATTATATTTTACACGTCTCTATCACGATAACGATTGCAGTCATGCATGCGTTAATGTCATCTCTAATGAACCGCCGATTGAATGAATAAATAGTCTGGAGGAATTGGCGTCTGAAGAAGAGCTCGATAGAAGGGGTTGCTTAGTTGTCGTGCAAAGTAAAATGGATTCCGGATAACGCATAGAATTTTGTGAACTCAAAGGAATATTAAAAACTTCCAGTTACAAGTGTTGAAATAACTGCTTTCAATTTCCGGTTCATTATGTGGAGTACTTCTTTTAAGCTTTAATAAGTTGACAAAATGCGGCAAAAAAAGGGAACTTCTTAGCATGATCAAAAATCACTCGTGGATTCATACATCTATGGGGCTCCCAGTGGTTTCCACGCGTGCATCGAGCGATTTGTCATTATGGGACCCCAGCTTGTACGTCTATGCCTCAGGCCAACGATGTCGGCGCACAGATGACGATTGCTGGGCCAGTCTTTCGCATTAGTTTTTGGTTTCTTGTTGGTATTGAACCATTCATTGCTTTCCCTTTGTGGGAATCATCACAGGTGATGTTCATGCTATAGGAGTTGATCTATGAACTCAATTCGAAATTCAGTACCAACTTCTGTGTCCATCTTGTAGTGCTTGGGCTAGCGATGCGAAAGATAGCATTTGTTTTGAGATGAAGTCATAGGAGTTATTGCCTTAGTAAGGTAGGTACGTCAGTGCGAAGAGAATAGCATGTATACAAAATCACATTTTTTTACACTAAAATTTTCCAACTCCCTTTTCTTTGCCAGCTCACAGGAGGTTAAAAAAACGGGCCCCCATGTCTGAAAACGTCCTGATTGCAATATGCTACTTGAAAGCTTGCGAACTTCCCATAACGTTCTAATATCAAAAAAAAGTCCTATACCACGCACATTTCTTAGTCAATTTTAGTTGCATGAAACTCAAATATTCAGTCGCACATTTATCACTTGCATTGCTCGTTTCAAGTTCTAATAGGCTACAATTTCAAAGAACACTCTCCTTGCAACCTCTGAGTTGCTTGTAAATTTCGCTGAAAATCTTGCGAATAAAGACTTACGCTAGCGTTGTCGACGCATATCCGTAGTAGGATGCATACTTTTGCACTTCAAGTATCCATAACCATATGTTATGACTCATTGCAGGTGCAAAAATATTAACATTGTACAAATTGATGACGTCCTTTAACGAGATACGAAAGAGCGCAAGAAACAAAACAAACAAAACGAGTACAGCGGTTAGCACAAGCGTTACACATCGATATACGCTTTCTCCACTACTAAAATATGCATCTGAAATAGTGTAGTTGTTCTCCGAAATGGATCTCAAACTTCGTAGTTTTGCTGCGTTTATGTCATCAGCTCTCAATCCAAATCGTGGTTGACAATTTCGTTTCCAACTGTAACAAAAGCTGAGAATTTCCAGTTGCAAAAATTCATGAAATTTCGCAATAAAATGACGACAATTCCGGATTTGGGCTTTATTAACTCATATAAACCTTAATGATCAAGAAGAAATTTCATATTTTATTTTTGAATCTTGGCGGCAATAGCTCTATGGTAGAGCCCCCGCTTTGCGTGCGGGGAGACACGGGTCCGATTCCCGGCTGCTTCCCCGCATACCACTGACAACCCAGCTAGCGGATTGTTAACAGCAGGCTAAAACAGCCAAAGGGATGGCTGTGCTCGGCGTGCGATTGCCTCAGTAGCATCGAGATACCGCACTGAAGGCCCGAGCGGTAACGTGCTAATTGTTGAATCTAAGTCGCCTATTCTCTTTTGGGATAATCGGTGTTGCGCTGCACCTGAGGTCGTAAGAAGTCGAAAAAGTAGAAAGCGCTTTGTTAGCTGCACATTTCTTGCGTCCAACGTTAGCGCTTGTTCACTGCCATAACACGTAAAAGACCTGCGCCATATGCGCAAATAAACATATGGAACTAGTGTGACTTCTTCACTTGCATTGGTCTCTGTTATCACAAATCCTGAAGAAACACTTTTGTGTGCCTGCTTAACGTCCAACATTTCCGTTCATCATCGTTAAGATCTTCAAGAAAAATTACAATTGAAGAAAGTTTAGCCTAAATAAAAACATATAACACTTGTTATAATATAGACGTAGAAGCCAAACTAGATTACGGTGAATGACATAGAAAATACTAAATCGATTAACGAGGAGAAAACGAGGAGAAAACGCCATTACCACAAATGAGGCCATTCACCGCATACGAACATACGATATCATTGATAGGTCCATAATCATAATCAATATTATCAACTGCAGAATGATTGCCGTTTTCGAATTGCTCCTTTCTATATTCCAGAAATCGCCAACGTGTTGGTTCGCCCATATACTACTGATTACAGCAATAAAATAGTTGATCATATTTGTGTATGCAGTTCCTCACGTAAAACAAGTGGCAATCGACGAACGCAGAGTGCAAGAACAACTCAATCATAGAGAAACGAAATGAACGGTAAACGATTGGCAAAATATCATTAAGTCATAAAGAAGGAGGTGATATGGGAGGAGGAACTGGAGCGCCTTCGCAAATTTGCGATTTGCAAAGCGCATCATGATGATGTCTCATCCGTTCATGTATTGGTGTTTGTCGTTTTTGCGTTAAACTCCACAACAACTTAGCTCATTGCTGAAGATAATTTATTTGATTTGATCATTTGATCTGATTTAACCGCATGGCTTAACGAAAATGCCAACATAGAAGGAAAAGACGCATTAAAAATATCCACGTAATTTCAGGAAAAAGTTTGTAGTTGAAAGCAGAAGACTTGAAGTGATCAAAACTTTGTATGAGAAAGGTTATTCGGCAGCGTTTAGTTGGATTTTTCTTCAACAAACGATTAGCAATTTATTCTTTGGTTTTTAAACTGTATATGCATTGCTTGATGAAATGCACTTGTTTAAACGGTAAACTAAAACGCATGTTCGAATTCGATGACGAAAAACATTATGGCCAGATCGAAACGCTTAATTAATATGCGTAATGAAAGTGAAAAGCACGCGTACGAATGAAAGAAAGAATGAATTTTTTTTAGGGAAGTTCAAAATGATGACGCATATGCATGAGCGCACGACGTTCATTGTATCCGCTAGCATAGCTTTACAGACACGAATGGAAAATAGTATGGAGTACTTAGATGATGATTACTCAGTTCAAAAAACCTTCAAAGTACAATGGTCGAATAATTTCTTGAGCAGGGCACTTGACTATTTCAGTTAATTAATTACAGTTAATTTGCTCACTTCGAGTCACTAGTTTTTAAAAAAATCAGATTTCTATACAATAAATGTAATCGACATATCGGTACTACTCAAACATGTAAAGCAGCAAAAGCCGTACTGAAAAGTGTCGATGAAGCGTTTAAGCTCATAACGTCGTAATGAAATTTCGTTGATAGCGTTCTATTTCTGTGAATTTTAAAAAGCCCTTTATGGCTGACAGCAGCAAGCGTTTCCATCTGATCAAACTTGCAAGTGTAAATAGTTTTAAAAAGTGTGCCGTAAAAAGGTCCTAGAATAAATCGAGTAATCATAAGCGACGTTTGTAGTGCTTATTAAATTTCAATGCCTGCTATATTCCATCAAAAGAGTGCCAGTCGTAAACTGCAGTCACGGCTACAACGCCGATCCATTTGAAATCGGCGACACTGCAGTTATTAAGGAGCAATCTTAAGAAAAAACAAAAGACGATCGTTTCATTCTGAATACTAAGCAAAGCTCAACCGTCTTAAAACAACCTATCATTTCGTTGACACGTTCACTTGGCAGTCATCATAAGAATGATATATTAGAGGATAAATGCGTGAAAATTTCGTTTAGTTTATTTACAGTTCATGGTTGAGCAAAATTTTACAAAACTTTTGTTGAGGTGTTCATCTTAAAAGATCTGGAAATTTATTGTAAAAATTTTGGGGATCGAATTTTCGCCTCTTTTTTTTCAACCAAATTTTCATGAGATGAGCTATTATTTCTGTTCGTTTATCGTTGTAATCTTTTTCAATTTATTTAATTAAATGATTTGTTTCAGAGCAACAAAGATCATGAGTAGTCTAACGATATTGCAAATAACGATGAATGCACTAATCAGCCAAAAGTTGGTTTAGATTTTATATTTCACGAATGCGAATGTTTCAAATCGTTTGGTGAAAACGGGACGATTGTTGATGTTGCACATTTATGTGTGACTTAGAAAATTAGAATAGTGTACCCTCTTGCTCATAACAGCCCCTTGCACCCCCTACCACCCACCGCCCTCTCCAATCTGCTACTCTCACCCCATTCTCCCCTCCTTAAAGAAACAGAATTGTCGTCATAAATCACTCACAAACTCAGCATTTAACAATAAATAGCCAACAAATCCGCTAAGATATTAGGAGAAATGTCTGTAAGATTTTGAAAAAGTTTGAAAATGCAGATGGACTGCAAGAGAGCAGAGTACAGGAGAAAATGAGGATGGAATTCAGCGGAAGCAGTGAACACAACAATTGAACGCTTCTTTAATTACTAGCTTCGACAAACACGGTAGGGATGGCAAGCAAACACTGAAATAAGCTTCATAATAATTTGGTTCAGTTTCTATGAAAAT
This sequence comes from Toxocara canis, assembly GCA_000803305.1. NCBI lineage: Eukaryota > Metazoa > Nematoda > Chromadorea > Rhabditida > Toxocaridae > Toxocara > Toxocara canis. The sequence goes on along the minus strand of JPKZ01002487.1, from coordinate 1,617 downwards.
TTCACGAGTTATTTTAGCGAGGAAGCGCATAAAACAGGTTACTTCAAGTAGGATAATCTAGCGTATATACGTTACTGCTTTCCTGCAAGTTGAACTCGAATAACACTGTTAATAAACATTTTCCCTATTCATTTCAGAGCTCTATATTATGTATCCTCAGATGTGAATCGACCACGAAAAGATAGGCTGACATTCTATGGAAACGTCAAATTGAGGTAATAAACCTAGCGCTCGCATTTTTACGTTGCTACTTTTTATGGATAGAATGTTTCAGAAACTTCGCAAAATGTGGGCAGTTAAAAGCCGCAAGTGTAACCAAAGCAGCCATTCTGGTCTTTTGAATTGACACTAGCGACCCACACCCTCCAGTACCACTTTCGGATATCAGCTGTTTGTGACCAACCCAATGTCAAACCATCGACTTTTATCAGACCAGTTTTCAAAGCTTATGAGACGTTTGTGTCGCACAATATTGTTGTCATCGTGGCAAATAGTCGCAGCGGCATAGGTTCGGTTATGGGTAGCAAGCTTACACCTCGGAGTATTTGCACTGTGGAGGACTCAAAACCAATGGAACTGAGGCATGTGCTCCATGCAAAAGACTATGAATAGTACGGGCTCTGTTCGCCGAAAATGCGGAGTTTTCTTAGAGGAAGTATGGACACAAATACGGAACACTCACGACAAATTTTACGCAGTACTCAGAATGCCCTAAACAATACGTTTTGCGTCAGCTGAACGCAATGTTTGATTTGATCATAGCGGTTTTGAGTAAACTCTAGTAACACCGCTCACCCAATAAATTGTATTTCCTCGTAGGTGGAGAGAAGCGGTGAGCGAAGGGGGGTGGGTGGATAGGGGTAAGAGTTGGACTTAGTGCGCAAGAAAGGAAGGGTTAAATGAGCAACATCTTCCTTTAGAGCCCATGTATCTTTAAGATAAGAGGTGGCGTATGCGCTACTTGCTTTTTTCCCTCCGGTCGGATATCTCAGAAACTGTTCATCGGGAGCGGAATTTGAAGCTCAACTTCTCCGAATCTATGAAACCAACCTTTCATAATGCACGATCGTATCAAAATACTCCAGCAGTGTGCCTACGTAATATTTTTCATTTTCTTTATAATTCGATGAATTTTTTTTTAATGTTCACCGGTTTTTAATTCGACTCTCTCTGCATTACACTCATTATGTAAATAAGTCATCGCATTGACCATACTTCTAGCCGCACAATGGAAGCCTCACTCTCTTTCTTTGACTGCATGTAGCGGCGTACCTAAACGGAAAGGGCTCATTGCAGCCAGATAAGCTTGGATACAATGCATCATGCAGATGAGAATCCAAGAGGACTTCTCATTATGATAACATAGTTGGTAGCACCAAACCTATTGGTTGGTCATCAAGGTGCGTGATTTCTCCTTCTTTGCACTTCAAACAGCGACTACTATGCATGCTCAAATAACCAATTGATTTTAACCACTTCAACATGTCTTATTCGATAATAAGTACACGCAATTAAATCAGCTCTTTTTCAAAGTTGTTCACGAAATGAGCTATTCAAAAAACAGTCATGTGAAAATGTCATTCGACTGTGCCAATGTATCGACGCGCAATCCCCCAT
>JPKZ01002486.1:1021720-1033249 GCA_000803305.1 Toxocara canis | reverse complement strand
GGGAGGGTTTGATTGCATTCGTTTCTCCCAGTTGTTCATTGGTGATTATTTCAGTCTATGTGGAAAGCCAACTGTGAATGCTGTATGCATTATCGATGAATTCAGTCAAGTTTAGTGAAAGATTTATGACACGGACCTGGTAGGAAGTGTTCAAATGTTGTATAAATTGGTGGTGGCTCATGTGCATTTCACTGCGCGTAACTGAAACGTTACTTTGTTCGTTCACAGCAGGTCGCCATATTAGCTGCGCAATCTTTATAAGCGATTTGTTTTATGCAGTGAGTGGTGTCAGAGTTGCCATCTTTTGTACTTTACTGCTTAGTATTTATAACGTGTGGCAGGTGTATTTTACCTGCCAGACTTTATAAATGAAAAACTTACGTTCACGAACCTCTTCAACTGTTTTTTCAATACGCGTAGTGTGTAAACGGCCGAGAAAGTGTGACGGTTAACACGTCAACCGGCCCTTCCGTTTGTAAACTGGTTTTTAAAGCGTTTCGATTTCATAGGTCGATGTTTCTGTTTATTGTCGCGTTATGAGCAGGTCATGCTGGTCAGCTGCTGGTTCCGTTTGCTTACAAATTTGGTGATTGAGTTGTTGCCGGAATTCGACAGTTACACTTTTGCACAATCAGTTCGAGCGCATGTAGTAGGTCATCAGAAAACTAACGCGGTAATGGGTGAAAAATCAAGATGCAAGAGTTTTGTAGTGAGAAATGCGAAAAGTCGTGAGTTAAAACAAGGTTGATTGAAGTCATCTGTTTGCATAAGGGTGATGAACTTAAAATGGCCACAGTGTCGATCACGATTCAATTTATGTTGAAATAGTGGTGAGGCAGGGCGAAGTTGATGAGGAAAAGGCGTCATCGACGAAGACTAGCACGGGACAGCACGGCAATTGAACAACACAATAAGCACGAAGAAGCACACGTTATATAGCCGGTGGTGCGTGATGTGGCGTGATCCGATTGGCTGGGGAATATGCGAATTTAAGAATTGAGGAGGGAAGAGGAAGGTAAAGAAGAAGAGCTAGGCTGCATCCCTTTGTGGTAAAATAAACGCGCAATACTGAGTAAATATTAATGGTATAGTACATGCGTACCTAACAATATTTTAAGTGTTTATCAAGTGCTATAAACTGATGGATAATTGAGACGCCAGAATCAGTTGAACTTTACAACTAGGAACAACGTGGTGCGAGACGACTGCTGTCGAGAAGAGGTGCGATTGTGAACCGATATGTTTATTCGCGTAGATGACTGAAGAGGAACTCAAAGTAGAGTATCGCTTCCGTTGGAAACTGCTCGGTGAAGCAGAATTATTTTTTTCCGATGAGACTTCAGTTTATTGTGCCTTCTCAAGTGCAACCTTGAGGTTTGTTTTGCACTAACTTTTCTTCGTTAATTCACTGTGGAACACGACAGCACCCCTACTCATTTCGTAATTCCCATGGTGATGAATGTGTATTTGTCTGTCTCACTGTATTGTCTACTTCTTTTATTATTCACTTCTCAAAGTCGATAGCCAATACATTAGTTGTGGAGAATAAGCTGATGGTCTAGCGTGTTTTCCGTCCTTCTGCAGTCCTTGTACAGCTCTACATTTCTCCGACAGTTCATCTGCAGTTCTACAGCGATTGGATATAGAGTTTCTTCTACGTCTCAGTTCCGACACATCAGGAACTCGGCGGCTTCAGAGCAGCTTTCATTTTGCTTAACCAGTATAACGCCCGTTATGTGAGGGTAATACACCTTTAATAATGTCGCAAATTTTCTGCGCCCATATAGCTCTTGTATTCGAATTTGATTTCACTTGATTTTGCACTCTTTTGTTCTTGAACTGCAAAAGTGGGAAGCATTTCACAGCTGCTCATAAAGAGTTTTAAAAATTTTAGGGACTACAATTTGATGAAAGCTAGCGGACGTGTCGATGAGGAAGGTGGCGATCAACTAATAGCCAGTAAAGAGATGTTTTCACAGCAAGAGCAGTTGTGCAAAGCGTTCAATCAAAACGTGAACATACGTCGTCAGAGATTCCCTTCGGAATCTTCCGATTGTCCAACCGCACTTAATAGCACATTTACTGCTGATGGCTCGATGACGATGGAACATGAAAGAAATGGTTGGTTAAATATTTATGAAAGCTTACGATTTCATGACCCCTTTGTATGTGGTTCATGCGTTGCCACCGTTTGCATTGTAGCTTGCTATGAGTCGCGTAAATGGTGCAAAAATCCCGTTGCAGGTGCCCCAATCTTACTTTAATCTTGCGACTGTCATTTATTTCACCTTCAAGGTAATCCTAGTTTACCTGAGTCCCTTATCCTTTTACTAATTATCGTATGAAGTTATTGTTCGCATCGCATAACGTCGTCGTTAATGTAATGTGCACGTGCGCATACATGGACAACCAACTCCTTACCTTCACCCTTTCCCCCTTTCCTCACCTCCCGCCGTTTGTTGCGCAAATTCTCAGCAGGGAAGAGAAATCTTCATGTTTCCGCTACTCACAGTCAGGTTCTGTCACAGAACAGCTGAAAGAACACCTTCGATGGTTTCTGCATACCCAGGATCGACTGAAAGAGTTTACCATTGGAAGGCAGCAAATTGGAGTTTTTGCCTTTATGTGCATTTAGACTGTGCATCACACAGAGTACTTGTCTGGGAAGAAATGATCTAAACCGGAGATTGTGGATTTGGAACCTTCCTCGAAAACGTTTCAAACTGAGGAAGGAGTGGAGTAGGGACAAAGGCGGGCATATTCGTTACCTTAGAAAATATGTTGACCTTGGCATTTCATCACAGAATTTTCACACGTGGTGATTGTGCAGTAGCGGCTTCCAAAAATGTGGTATGTGTAAAAGAGGAAGAGCTGGTAACAGTTAAAAATAAGGGAGGAAAAGGTGGGGCGGTAAATTGGAAAGAACCAGACGACCTGTTGTCTAGCTCCTTCATCGGTCAGTACAGAGAGAATGTCGAGCGGTAAGACCTTTCTAGTGAAGTGATCCACCCGTGATCATTTGATGCACCCAAGAGCTGTTTCACGTGGGAATTATAGAGTCCAGTACTTGCACACAGTCTCGATTGCGGGTGAATAAAGTATTTTTCGGCCTTTCCAACGCATATATAGCGTAATCTGTAACTTTTGCATAGCACTCAGATCTGGCAGAGTGTAAGTTTTCTGCTTCTGTTCAGTTTGATTTCCAACTTTCAATACCTTTTATCTCGGTCATTGTTGCGATAGTTTTCTAGAGCTATGGCCTTAGGATTTTTATGCTGTTCTTAAGGATTTATGTCGATGTGGGAATCTTTCTCGATTATTCTGTTTTCCAGTCGTTTTTCGATATTTTTGAATTTATTTCTTTTTGGAGTCGTTGCTTTTTTTGCTTCCCGGCTTCTTGTCAAGGGTCCTCAAAGATCAACTGCGAACCTTTTTTACTTATAACATCTGTGAGCTCTTTGTTCGGCAGTTTTGGTCGCCAAAGGTATCAGCTATTCATTTTTTTGTCTTAGTTAATAGGTGCACCTTGTTTCACTCCCCTCCTTTCATTCATTATCTCTTTTTGTTAAATTTAGCCTGTTCACTCTTTGTGACAAATGTAGTAATTGACCCTCATAGTTTGCATTAACTGACCCTTATTTGACCCTCATAACTAAGATTGACCGATGATCATAACTTATCCTCATTTCGATGCGTTTTTTTGATAGGGTGAACTTCCCTTTATTCTTTCTTCGGAAAATGCGCCCTACCTATCTCACTTTTATTAAGATATGTCCTTCATTTCTCCTTTTTTTGGCTGAAATACCATTCATGTCTGTTTCGAACGGTATATGTCCGTGTCTCCTTTTCTCACTCCACTGCCTCGCTCCATGCCATCATTAAATCTGTTTTTTTTCTCGAACTTGCCTCCATTCATCGTTTCCTTTGACAAATGTGTTTTCCACTCTAATGTATTATCATTCGGTAAGTGTACGCATCATGCACTATCGCTTCTTGACAAGCATAATATCATCATATTCCTTCAGTTCAAAATATTTTTGAAATTGTATAGCGCCGTTTTGATTGCAGAGATGGCGGCGTTGGGTCTTCCAGTTGAATTCTCAAAACAGGCTGCTGTGAAGAAGAAACGTGGAGGGAAAAAGCGCAAGAGTTCTGAGCCTAGTTGGATGATCGGACTGACATTTGAATGTTACTGGGATATAGTTGGTGAGTACATAATCAACAGAACGTGGCTCGCTGACTACGGTTTGTTTTTTAACTGATCCGATTTCTTTATGCTTCAAACTATAAGTTGAAAGTAGCCGTTAAAGTTGCGAGTTTGCATGGGTCGAAGTGGATAAAGCAGGGTGAGTACATGATACAAACTTGTAAACAATGGCATTATGAAATGTTAAACTCGTCCGAATTTGTTTTCTTCAGTAGCCGACAAAAGCTTAGAAAGGGCGAAGTGGATGCAAAGTATCATAAGGGGATGGGGTTGCCTCCTTGAAAATGGCAGATAAATATTGATGATCAGTCGTTCTCCTCGGGGTTCAAAGGTTGAGGTAGTGGGGAAGAGGAGGAGATCTAACTTTGGCGAATGGTCTTCGGGTATTAGAACCTCACTGCCCTGCTTTTTTCGGTTTTCATTTTAAACTACGAGGAAGAGTTGAAAGGCGCTCGTCGCTGTTGTTTACATGTGCAATATTAAAACCCTGCGATTCCGACTTTGTATTTGTTCTGTCCTTGTAGGATCTCAGATGGATGGACATGCAAAAGAAGAATTCAGGTGCAAAATCGAGAAGTGTAAGCCGAAGAATCTCCTTGAAAGCCATCGTGATTTAAAGGGAAACGAATTTTGCCTTATTCACTTGTTAAAGTCACCTTTTGAGAATTCACTGAACGGTGGGCACCACTGGGTGAGGAGGGAGGAGGGGGGAAGAATATTGGTGCTGTTTACTAAGGAAGGGAGTTATTATAGTAGCTGTTGCAGATGTGGAATTCGTTCTAAAACTATTGAACAAGCGACTTCGTTATGCAGTTTTAAAAATTCGGCGGTTCAAAGAAACAGTGAGCTGCAGAGGTGGTTTTATAATGACGTTGTTCAGTGGGCGAGAGGGGAGACGGTATTCAGCACGATTTTTATTGTATTTGGACATTTTAAGATTAACAAGGCTAGGGGAAAGAAATTAGAGAAATTTTTATGGGATAGCTAAACGCGAGAGTCGATGGGGCTAATGAATTCAGGTGAAAATTTTAGAAAGGAGCTGGGGCACGGACCTTTCGCAACTGCGATTATGGCCGTTTGTATTGCTGTTCGGAAATTACAAATCAAAATTAGGTTGAGCAGTTTCTTGACGAATATTACGACATCAGTTTGCATTCTTGCCTCTGCAACTTCTAATGGATGTCATTAACAAAATTGTTTTGATTATTTTTCTCGCATTTTTGTTATTCGTTAAACGAACTAAACATTATTTAAAGAATTATGCGAATATTGTGCGCTCAACGGATACGTCGCGAGAGTTTGAATCATGGGACGAATTGTATTTTCGGCATTGCGAGCTTATTAAGGAACGAGCGCAACAACAATTTGAGCTTTTACAGCAGCAAAACGCTCTTAATCGTTGTAAAGAGTTCATGAAAAAGGTACGCTCAGCTGATTTTGCCTTGTTCAGCATTGGCTTCAAGGTGATCAGCTTAAATTTCGTGCAAATTGACTTTTTGCAATTTGCAAAGAGTTCATGTCCATTGGCGCGTCCCACAGATTCAATTAGGCGCAACGGTTGAAGGAAGAGATACGAAATTTGATAAGTACAATCTGCATGCAGTGATCATCTGCTACCCACATGCAAATCACTGCATCATTCGCAGACAGAGTTTTACCTGCTTAAAGGAGGTGTAAGATTTGCCCGGATTTTATTTCGAGTTTAGCTGCAAAATAACGAATCTTCAGCATAACATGTATATCCAAAATTTTCATATTCGTTATTTGCGAGTGGCATGTGAAACGAGAAGATTGGTGACTGATGATGATTCGCCATTGGCACAAACTTTCGCTCGTTTTAAACTGTAAACTTTAATGGAAATTTGATCTTTTTTGTGTCAGCATATCTGGTTTTTAAAAAATCTAATCAGGACCATTTTCGTAGCAGACCTGAAGACAGTTGTGAAGCTGGGACTCCGGGAAAAAAAGATGCCTACCTTCTTTCTCCTCCTTTCCTCCTCATCCCCCTCCCCCTCCCCACCCCTCATCATAATCGGGAAAATCGGTTTGCAGGATTCGAGGTTTCGTGAGCTCGTTTTCAGAAACTAACGAGACAAATTGTCAAATGATCATAATTCACAATCATGGGATCGTTAAAATAAGACTGCTTCTTGAATCCCAGACCAGATTTGATCGAATAAGTTTATTCCCATGCCACATGTTGGACGAAAAATTTCCAGACTCAGTATTCTAAGCACTTCAGAGATACAGACGTGGAGAAGTTAGATTATGATCGTATACGCTTCAGGTATGTGCCTGTTCGGAATGAAACTTTCGAAATTTCGGAATCTCAGCAGATCGAATTGTTGAACTGTGAGAAGGAAATAAAAAAATGGTAACAAGTAATCAGCTGTGTTTTATTGTAAGCGGTTGCTGAATGCAAAAATTTTGGGAATAAAATATTAAACCAATGAAAGAAAACAACGTAAAGTCTGTGGATCGAAGCAGTCATTGCGAGTGCGAATACTGGCGTTATGAATATTCTGAAATGGATGGGCGCTTGTTTCTGCACTGGCGAATAGCAGCGCTAAACGAATGACTTTTGCGGTGAGCAAAACGAACAAAAAAGAATAGTAAGGCGAGCAAAGCAAATGAATAATTTGTCAACTTGAGGTAGTTATTATAGTTTAGGGTCTATGAGAAAACTAGTAAACAGAGTTCATTCTTTTTTAACCTTCAAAACGTTTTGATGAGCGAAGCAAGCCGAAAGCTTTAAAAAAAAAACTGGAGAAGATGAGCCTGAACGAGAACTGCTGCCTTTTTGTGGTTATGGCTTTGGCATCCGTGAAATAACGTACTGCTGCGCCTTATCCTTAACCAGAGAGCGCCGTTACGCATCTTCTTTTTTCTAGATTTTTTTTCAAAATTTTTCATTTTTCTCGTCGGCATTTCATAGCGGAGAGTGCTCTTGCTGAGGTGAAAGCAGTTGCCTGGAGGGAAGATATGACTCTAGTGGGACAGGAATGCAGATGCCATATTTGGCGGAACGGGTCTCGCAGAAACCAACACATCAATCCCAGTGGCACTTCGTCGCATACGCTACGATGTAATATCGGCATATGATACACTCCTGGATGAGCAAATTCACCTTTAAGCACGGTAGATCACTTTTTCATTCTCGTTTTCATGGAGTCTTCAATAAGTCGTTAGTTTTTGGTCATTCGATCCCATACTCCAGAAATGATGTCATTGTACTGCATGCGGAGGTTACTATTTCTTTTTACATTTTTCTCACTTTTAAGGTTACGAGCCTTCAGTTCGTACCCGGATATGATGTCGCTAGGCCATCAAACGGGGCCTCTACTGACACTGATAGCGAGCATGATGCAAAGGAGGAGAATGCATCATCAAATGGAAACGTCAATCAAGCAGTGAATGACCAGGCACCTCCTAGCAAGATTCCAAATAAAAGGACGTTGATCAGGTGAGTTTTATTATCCCTTGGTCATGGCAGTAATCATTTTAAGCAATTTCCGTTGCAAAAGCTTAGTGGAGTGGAAAGTGGGAAGAGCGAAGTTCGGACTCTGCCAGGTAGTGGCGTGTTGGATAAGATAGAACTTCTTCAAAGTGACATTTGGTATTTTTTGTGGTATGGCAGGAGCCTTGCTGATTGTTGCGTAACCTCGAATAGAAACCCTTAAATGAATACGTTTCCCCAGTTCCTAAAATATTTTGTCCACTGTTAGTCTCTGCTCCGATTATTAGGTATGAAAACCTACTACAGAAATGATTGTAGTGTATTCGACCATACATTAGCAACTCCCATTCTTCCGTTTCTCTTCCTTCTCTCCTAAATGCATCGCAGTTGGCATTTTTGACACAGGATACTATGCGAAAGTTCGGAAAAGTGAAAGTGAGAAATGTATGCGCGGTAAGATAAGAGATGAGGAAAAGGCGATGGGGAAAGGCCGTTTCTTTTCATTTTAATAAAGTGGCATCCAAATGTTGCATATGCCACCGCGCATAGTGAACTGAAAAATACTTGCTATAAAGCCGAAGGATCTGGTGTAGTATTTATAAAATCAGAGGATCATGCGCAAAGCACATAAGATCAAAGGGTCTGGCCCTATTGTGTACTGAATTTCTCGTACACGCTACATACATTTCAGAGATAAGGCACAGGGCATACACGGGCGAATCTGTCCACTCTCTCCTCCATACCTTCCAGAGCTGGGGAGGCAAGAATCCAGAGCAAATGGATTTTTTTTTTGAGAATTTGTTTTGGTTAGCATCATGCACGGTTCAGGTCTTCTGCAAGCGTTTTTATTTTTAGGAGGATGGAAGATTACTCATGCAAGACTCACACTGAAGGGAGGGGCACAAGTAGTTCTCTTTCAGGATTTCGCAAATATCATTTTTGATGGGATACATTAAGTACTATAGGGATTATTATTTGTCCTCGTTCACATTGCAAGGGACGAGAGAATAAAGAGCAAAATTATTTCAGCTATGGCGATCTAGAGATGTTCAGCGACGTTTACGCTGATTTCTATGGCGAAACGCATGCCAGCCGCCCACTCGTTCTTGACGACAAAGTGATGGATGACAACGGATTGTCGGAGCATTGCCTTTCAAATCAAGAGGTTTTCCCTTTTAATTTTAAAATTTTCATTTCATTGTCTTACCGCTTTTGTTCCTCCAATAGTGTTTCCAGTGGCATATGTCCAAATTGTGAGCGGGTATCTTTTCACTCGCCCGTTCCGTCGTGTTGACGTTCTCCGGCAATTTTGGGTTTTTTGTTTTTGTTGTCTCAAAATTCATCGTGACGACCGCTTCCACGGTGTATGTGTATATGTACATATGCGTGCGTGCACGCGCAAGCATATGTAAATGTATCATGTACTTGGCGTATGAGTATGTATCTAAATGAATTTTATCCGTTCATCTGCTATCTCGTTGGCCATTAAAAGTCGGGTTACAAAGTCAGCGCAGTATACATTAGTGGATAACTCGCTCTAAGTGTTAAATGATTCCGATCACTTTCGAAAAGAATTACAGACACTTTTTAGTGCTGATAAATTTCATGTGTTCTCCAACCGATCGGATTGCGCTTTAAACTGGTCAGCTTGCAAACCAGCTCAGATGCATGCCAGAGCATGGCACAATGTGCTCTTTGGGGATTCCACCCAACGGGCTAGCCGTTTACATAAACCGCCTGCGGGCCGACCTTTCGCATCGTTCCTAACATGCACTTGTGTTATAATTGGTACAACAGTTCTTACAACTCTCCTTCAGCCAATCCTTGTTATGCGATGTGACGAATTTGAACTTTGCAAACCGCATTATTGTGGCGTCGTTTCTGTGCGTATATTCATGCCTATTTGTCTGTCAGTCCGGTGTTTTCAGTTTGGATCACTAAAGCGAAAGTTATGTAATTCAGTGTCCTAGAGAGGTTCTATACACATTTTCAATTTTTGAACCTCTTCATTTGTCCGTGGGATGACATTCATCTTTGGAAGGAGATAAAAGATCTTCAAGCATTTCGACTAGTAGGCTTGCATTTTTCACTTACTTGATCGCGAAAAACGAATCTTTAGTTAAAGATTTGTAAGAGAAGTGAGTCTTGCGTCAAATAAGTTTTGAATATTCGTCATTTGCGATGTAGTTCTACTAGTTGGTAGCTTATGGAGAAGTCATGGTCATCTAATGTCGGTTGACCTAATAGTGGCGCTTCCCTTACGGTCTCCATTAAGGCATCATAATAACTGCCTATTGAATTTAACTGAGTGCTTTTCATTGGTTTATACATGTATATATGTGCTATATTTGTACATATATATATATACCTATATATGTACAGATATATATATACATATATATATATGTATCTAAAATTTAACAGATGCCAGAGACGAGCTTCGAACAGGAGCTTTCGATGGATGACAAGTTATGTTTCGATTTTGGTTTTGACGAGCAACGTGATGCACATTTGATTGCGAAAAACTGCTTCAGCATTTTTGCTGATGATCCGGTGAGTTTGAGTGGGGTGTTTTTTAGTCGAATCACTTATAGGTGCATTTGCAATTTTACTGCCAAAGTTGTTGTGCGTTTTAGTGATGCAGTTTCGCGGGTTGTTGTTGTAGTATTTCTACAGATATTAAAAACACGGTTTTGAGATGCCTATTCCGTTGCTTTTATGCGACAGCATAAAGTTTCCCGATAGCGAACCACCTTCGTATTCTTGTCATTCGGTTTCATATTTATTCAATTTATACCACTTTTTCGCTAAAATTTTCACTCGAAACCATGTTTAGCCTGCCTATTCGATGCGACAGCTTACCTCATCTTTGACTCAGAACTGATAAATGGACTGATAATTTTACGAAAAATATACCATGTTGGGTTAAGATCGTGAGGTCGATGGTTCGCAGACGACGTACTGATGGGTCAGCACAGACAATAGAGACATAAATAACGATCTCTTCGCCCACTGCGCTCGTCCATCTTTTGTGGCACTCATATGAGCGTTGACTGAAATCAAATTTCCTATACCGGAAAATAGAAATCTATTGACTTCCTTTACGAAATTTGCTGTTCAATATATTTGCCTCATTGAGTTGTAGCTAACGTAACTCTTCATTAGGGAACAGCGGAAGATTTAATGAAAAAACGCTGCAGTTTGAGTGCGTATTTATGCACTTGTAAGTGCATAAATACGCACTAATACATTGTCTTCCTATGTAAGCCTTCGTGGTTAGATAATAAAAGGCTGCGCTAGCTGTAGTCCAGTGTAGCAAGTATCGTTTGCAAGACTTTGTAGAAGGTTCACAGCGATAACGTTGCTTGGCTTTCGACGACTTTTTACACGTCTTTGCGAATGTGCAGTTGCGAAACTTATGAAAACTTGGTCGCGCATGATTTAGCTGAGAATACCAGCTTGCCCAAGCCAAGAAAAAAACATTTTCACGGCCGAAACGCACTCCGCAGGTTTGTGAAGCTATGAAATAAAGAATGTGGGCTTCACCAGCTGTTGGCAACACGAGAAACTTAGTAGATATGAAAATGCCGTTAAAGTAAATAAATATTATTGTAACTGTTTTCTTTTCATTTAGCGCATCAAAAAATATTTGTATCAGCGTTTTCGACTTTTCTCGAGATTCAACGAGGGCGTTCTTATGGACCGTGGTATGTTGGTTTTTCTACTGCAGTTCATTTCAGAAATATGAATTTTCATCGTAAGCGCAAATAAAAAATGTGTCTGTCCAATACTTTTAGCCAGGAAACCGTTGAAACTAGAGTTTTGAAATTCGGCGGGGATAATCCACACCTCAAGGATCCTCCTC
>JPKZ01002486.1:1000497-1014489 GCA_000803305.1 Toxocara canis | reverse complement strand
GGAAAAAGAGGGGGGGGGGGGGGGGGGAGGGGGGCTTGGAACGGGGATCGGTAACAATTCCGAACATTAGTCCAAAGCCACTTTGGTATATATTTCGATTGCAGTCAGATTGTGACGTCTGCCAGGAAAAAAGTCAGGCCTTTCCATGAAGAATTTCTGCATACGTCTGTGGTGTGCATAAGATTTTTTCTCACGACAAATGATTAAAGGAGGAGGACGACGGTGTGGGACGTATATTGCATGGACTTAATGGTGATTGAAGGGAGGAATGCTGAAAATTGAACTTACTCAAAACAGTCTCAGCTTATAGCTGATCTTCTTTTTGCTGTTATCTAACAGGTTGCATAGCGTCAGCTAGATGCTGAATGCAGTGGTCCTTTTCCAGGAATTTGACCTGAAGACTCATCTAACTCCGAATGGTTACGATATTTTCGAGGCAGCAAAGAGACTCTCTCCTAATATCGCCTATTTCCTGCCAAGGCAAACCACCGTCAGTCAGGTGAGTTTTCTTCGAATGAAATTTTCGAATACGAGTTGCCTTGAAAAGTTACGCAGGAGGGAGTCGTCAATTTTGTTTATTCTAAGAATGAACATTTCAAAAGTTTGGTTGTAGACTGACTGACGGGGTATAGCAGTGGTAAGCTGGTGTAGTGGTGCGTGCACATGATAAGCGCATGTGATGAGGCATGCAGATATACCACGCTCATGTGGCGGGGCACGATGTTGGTGACTTCATGTGGTAAGGCGTGATGAGCGGCGGAGCTCATTCGTAGCTTTAATGGATCACACATGCTTAGTTGTAAGACGCGTTCAGAAGGTTCTCGTCGTTTACCATTAGGTCCTCACTTGCTTTTTTCCGCTATAAATGAAATACGTTTCCATAAAATAGTGTCTAGCACTATTCACTGCTGTTATTACTTATGACGACTCCTTTAGAGGTTGTTTGTACCAATGCTCGCCACATCGCTGAGCTCGCATTGGCTTAGTAGCGACGGCAAGGTGTTATTGGTTAAGGTTTTCTGGGGGGAGGGGGAATGTGGTGCATATGATTTCGTGTTATTGAGCTTCAGACATGCTCGGACGACAAGGTCCCCAGCTAGATGCTGAATGCAGTGGTCCTTTTCCAGGAATTTGACCTGAAGACTCATCTAACTCCGAATGGTTACGATATTTTCGAGGCAGCAAAGAGACTCTCTCCTAATATCGCCTATTTCCTGCCAAGGCAAACCACCGTCAGTCAGGTGAGTTTTCTTCGAATGAAATTTTCGAATACGAGTTGCCTTGAAAAGTTACGCAGGAGGGAGTCGTCAATTTTGTTTATTCTAAGAATGAACATTTCAAAAGTTTGGTTGTAGACTGACTGACGGGGTATAGCAGTGGTAAGCTGGTGTAGTGGTGCGTGCACATGATAAGCGCATGTGATGAGGCATGCAGATATACCACGCTCATGTGGCGGGGCACGATGTTGGTGACTTCATGTGGTAAGGCGTGATGAGCGGCGGAGCTCATTCGTAGCTTTAATGGATCACACATGCTTAGTTGTAAGACGCGTTCAGAAGGTTCTCGTCGTTTACCATTAGGTCCTCACTTGCTTTTTTCCGCTATAAATGAAATACGTTTCCATAAAATAGTGTCTAGCACTATTCACTGCTGTTATTACTTATGACGACTCCTTTAGAGGTTGTTTGTACCAATGCTCGCCACATCGCTGAGCTCGCATTGGCTTAGTAGCGACGGCAAGGTGTTATTGGTTAAGGTTTTCTGGGGGGAGGGGGAATGTGGTGCATATGATTTCGTGTTATTGAGCTTCAGACATGCTCGGACGACAAGGTCCTGCTATTGCTGATTATTGATCGTGACTCTACGTTTTAGGTGATTTCGCTTGCCGGTCCTGGTGGGTCGTGCGAGATGGAACAGGTTATGCTGAACACAAAAATCAAGGCGATAACTGCCTATTATGGTAATCTAATCACTGGGCGGTGATCTCTATCGTACTGGCTGCCGTACTGTTGTATGCTGTTAATTACCGAACCCACTTACACGCTGTCAGTTTCTTGAAATTTTGAAATCATAAGGGGTGATTTTGGCTATTGCTATTGTTACGACCAGAGCCGTTGCCAAGGATTCCAGTTCTTTTTCTGTTTGGGTGGTGGGGGAATAAAATTTTGAATACTCATAGTTGACAAGCCCAGTTATAAACTTGAGCACCTCACCGCAAAATTGACCTTCTATGCTTACGGTTTTCTTGGATGTTCAGTGCAGGGGTCGATCCATTGAGCCCCTTGTTGGCAAGTTACAAATTTTTTTGAAATACAGCTTACTTATCAACCGTTAAGCCTTGCGCTGTTATTGCTTTTACTTACTCACCTAAACTGATGTTTTTCTGGTCATTGTCAGGGCGGATCGCTTGAATCTCTTTTCCCTTTCCCACACGTCTCTACTTGCTGGCGACTTGCAACACTGCACGCGTTCATCGCTCTTTGTTGTCACTTACAAGTCAAAGGCGCATCCAATTACAAAAATGTAATGAATTTTTAAACAATCTTTATTTCGCTTTGTTTCTTTGTAGCACGATGCCTTTCAGTTGTCTTCATGCGTACCTCAAAAGTTGAACTACACTGTTTATTTTTTGTTCGATGTCAACAGAGAAAGACCGCTCACCGCTGCAATTAATTCGTCACGAAAGTGAAAGTGGGAGCTATCCGTGGAATTGTGGACGAGGATTTTATGGAGGAATTTCCCTACTTGTGACTATAAATTATTCGATTTGTCGCTAATTATACGCTCAGGGAGGGAGAACCTTGGAGGGAAGAGAACAAAGTCCAGTCGACGATGAAAAGAGGGCAAGTGTTCTGCCTGATCGTACTTCGTTCCTCCCCTCCAGACTATGTGTGGCTTGCCCAGAACAACTACAATTCCCATCTTACTGGCATATTTGGTTTAAAGCACAATTTGCTTTACTGACAACAGGAGTTTATTCATTGACGAGAATGGTTTAAGAACGGGCTGCAACGATTTCCTATATCCAATAAACTGTTGGTAACTCATCAACCCCATCTAATGCTGACGAACTTTAGAAGCCCATGATACGCACTCAAACGTTAGTAGCCAGCTGGATGTGGGCAGGTGGCTTTCAGCCAACCAGTAAAAAAAGTGGACGCCATCAACGCATTGAGAACGAACAACAATGAACTGCTTAGAGATGAAAAAGTGGGAAGGCCGCGCCATCCATATGCTCATCGCTACCTTTATTCTCTTATGCGCATATGCCGGTAGCCGATCTGTGCCACAAAAACAGATCACGTGCTTGCCGTTGATGACCAAGCATGAAATACCTAGAGTTCACTGCTGCTGATCGGTTACATCCATCAGACACGCTGTTTTTCATTTCATTTGGTGTTGTCAATCCTCGCATGCTATGCAAAAGACGCTACAGATCACGAGCGGTCACTCTCATTTCCTCTGGCGTCGTCAATCCCTACATGCTATGGAAAACTGCTGCAAACAATGCACTGTGGTCCTTTGGAAAACGAATTTATACAGCAGTACCAAACAACTGGAACACTTGGTGACATTAGCGCATTTGTCGTACCGGGATTATTGCAGAGTTATCAGAAAAGACTTCTTACTTGAAACGGTAAGTCTTAGCACAATGAAGAGTAAGATTCCCGTGATTTTCGCAGAATGGTGGCGAAGATATAGGACAGCCGCTGGATACTCTGGCACCAATCACCCTGCTCAAAAAACCGGGCCAAAGACACCAGCTGAGGAGAAGGCAAATTACTAAATCGACGTAAGCAGAAAGGTGTGTATCTATCTACATGAAAAAATAACTGCTTCAATACTTAAATCGTCATCATCAATAACGCGGTTTATGCTAAATTGATATTACATAACATAACGAAAAGTTTGTCATACTCACTCCTCATTAAGCTGCAACAGTTTGACAATTTCAGCCTCTGTCCGAGTTCACGAAGATGACGGTTCAATGCAACCACTCAATCACACCCACAAAAATAGTCGAACATAAGCTGGCAAAACATCATTGCTGAACAAAATGATTAAATGGAAAAATGTCTTCGCGTTTATGAAGCAATCGATGTTATCTAAAATGGGTCAAAAATAACACAAAAATATTTGCTGGACATATAGTAAAGGAAAAAGATAGATAACTCATTTTCCATAGACCGTAGCATTTCGGTCCGCCGAAGAGGTCCCAGTTTGGAGAAGAATCTAATTAAGAAGGATGGAGGAAGGGATGAGGACTTGTGCGAAATACCGTCTCCAAGGACGATTCGACAGTTGGATGTTCAGTGCAGGGGTCGATCCATTGAGCCCCTTGTTGGCAAGTTACAAATTTTTTTGAAATACAGCTTACTTATCAACCGTTAAGCCTTGCGCTGTTATTGCTTTTACTTACTCACCTAAACTGATGTTTTTCTGGTCATTGTCAGGGCGGATCGCTTGAATCTCTTTTCCCTTTCCCACACGTCTCTACTTGCTGGCGACTTGCAACACTGCACGCGTTCATCGCTCTTTGTTGTCACTTACAAGTCAAAGGCGCATCCAATTACAAAAATGTAATGAATTTTTAAACAATCTTTATTTCGCTTTGTTTCTTTGTAGCACGATGCCTTTCAGTTGTCTTCATGCGTACCTCAAAAGTTGAACTACACTGTTTATTTTTTGTTCGATGTCAACAGAGAAAGACCGCTCACCGCTGCAATTAATTCGTCACGAAAGTGAAAGTGGGAGCTATCCGTGGAATTGTGGACGAGGATTTTATGGAGGAATTTCCCTACTTGTGACTATAAATTATTCGATTTGTCGCTAATTATACGCTCATTGTTCCCTGTCTTCAGGCCACAATGCTGATAGAGAACAACGCAAAGAAAAAAGAGTAAGAACCATTGAGCATGACCTATGGGGCTTCGTGGGAAAGCCATCTATCTTCCCCAGCAAACAGGCAGGCCGTCATACCTTGCTGTCAATGGCCACTAGAAGGGGAAGTAGTTAATGAATTCATGGTATGAGGGCTTCGAGACATGCAAACAAGTTGACAGGGTCATATAGATAGTGGCTTCCATCCCCTCTCCCTCTGTGTCCTCTCTCTTCCACTTTCCTGTAGGGGAGCACTTATTCTTCCACGCAGAAACTTCTCGTCCTCGTCGTAAGGATTGCATCCGCCCGTTCACCTCGCTGATTGAACGGATGTTTTGAAGACCTATTTCCTCGATTTTTCACGCAAACAAAACGCATCTGGGATTCGGTCCGCCGAAGAGGTCCCAGTTTGGAGAAGAATCTAATTAAGAAGGATGGAGGAAGGGATGAGGACTTGTGCGAAATACCGTCTCCAAGGACGATTCGACAGCGGACCAAATTTAACGAGAATGTATGAAAAGGAAAGTTCAAGAAGTGGGCCAAGTTCGAGGAAGCGACCGGATTGATGGAGTTGGGAGGTGGGGTGGCGCGAGAACGGAGAGGACGAAAAGGGTGGCGTAAGCCCCACCTCCTCGACAGGTAAGCGAGTTCGACGGCGAGACTACGTTCAGAAGATGGGCTGAATTCGAGCATATAGGGTCAAAAATACGAAACAACAAGCATCCATGAACAGCCAATAAAAATGAGAATTTGATGGCCAGTTTTGTTTTGATGTTATTGAGGTCGCATACATATGCTTGAGGTTCGAACTGTGCACACCTTCCCTAGCCCTGCACTTCTAAAAATCATTTTAAAAGGAAAGTGTCGGCCAATTTTTAAACTGATCTCTGCTGAATTCACAAAAGATGCTGTATAAGATCCGTTTAATTCAGCTCTTGCCCTCATCTTCCAATTCTCATCAGCACCGTTACGTAAGAAGAACGCACAGTAAACAAGACAGCCGATTATAAAGCTCATCAGAGCGTACACGTAGATCCAACTTCGCAAAAAGCGACAGAGTCGACACTCACCCCTTTGCCGTTCTTCAGCAGCACATGCGGACTTGGTATCCTCACCGCACGGAACCTGATTTGGCCATCCACCGGTAAGTGGTCGCAACACACCTCATCAACCTAAACAGATTGATACGTTTGTAAAAATTGTTGTATGAAATAAAAGAAAAATAAAAGAAAGCAAATTTTAAATTGGGCAACTCCTCCCCTTTTCGGTCGGCACCCTCAACTTTCCCAGTTCGGAACGCAATTCCAAAAACAGCTGACTCTCAGAAAGCACGCAGCACGTCCCGAAAAAAAAACCCTAGCAACAACTTGCGAAATCCTCAAAAATCGCCTTAATCGGCTTCCAGTACCAATTTGGCTACATCCAGATGCTGAAATCGGCTACGAATTATTGGGCACTTAATCCACAACAAATCCGTTCAACAGTGAAACAAGGCACCCGGTCTGGTTTATTTGAATTTTACGACTAACCCATTATAATTCGAAACTTGGTTAGAATTTTCGTGTCGAAAGCCTCTTGTTTTTTAGGCGCGGTTCGCTCCACTATCGATACTGACTGCGACTTGTGGCAGTGAAAGCATGATGAAGCAGCCTGGAGTCGATCGCGGGTCTCTCGCGTACTGGGCGAGGGTTTTACTCTCTAAACTACCTCTCCACTTTCCACCCTTCTTTTTTTCACAACCTTAAAATGTCGAATAATATGCAACGGCTGGATGTTGCCGTCGTAGAAAAAATGCTTATGATGGATGCATCTTTTGTGCTTTCACTGTATGAGACAAACTGCTCGATGTACACGCGTCTCGAAAGCGCAATTGGCGCACCACACCAAAAAGAACAGCGCTTGCCTCAACATCGACGATGAAAGGATCTGCCACTGCGAACGAGTCTCCAATGACCATTCCAAACTTCGGCGAAAAATTATAAACTGTAAACGCCAGACATGATCCGTTCTTGTCACAGCCAACAAATGCACTGAAGCATTTCAACACGTTTTTTCAAATCAGTGTTTGGCAAAACGGTTAAAAAGCTATGCGTTAAAAGACCTCTGGAAAAATTTTAGTTCACGTCGTTTCCACTCCCCTGAAATTAACAGCTACGCGCACTAGACACTAGAAGTTNGGTCTATTGGTTTCACAAATCGAACGGAAATTTCGGGAGGATGAAAAAGACCGAAAATGCAAAACCTACGAAGAGCAAAACGGAGACGTTGGCATCCTATCGCGTTGAAATTTTACGTTTTTCCTCTACGACTATCAGTGCCATGAAGGTGGTTTTAGATGCAACGTCAGTGCCAAACAACGCTCCCGTTGGCGCTAAAAACATGCTCTGGAGCGCACAATTCCTCTGCTCATTTGTAAGACTCTTTTCGAAGAATTTTACAAATAAGAACTTAAAGTTGTCTCAATATCGCAGCGATGTTTCGTTTTCGTATCAACGACAGTCGTCTAACGCCTCATGCGTAACTAATGAGCGTTACCTCTAAGGATAACTTTGACTGACGTACGTTCACTTATTTTCCGCTCAACACTTTGTTGGTTGAATATTAGCACTGCGGTTAGAAAGGAAACGAAAATCGCAGCGATACAACCTGGAATATGGCCTTTGTGAGGAAGACACTTGAAAAATTCACAAAAAAAACTCCTCATGGTGACTGCAAATATTTTAGGTCCTCCAACCCCTCCGTCCATAGCCGTGACATTTCAGCTGTATTTATTCAGTCTTAGGAAGTGGAATCGGGATGTGGAAGGTGTAGAAGGGGGGGAAGAAAATTCAGCGAGCAGTGTCCACAGATAAAGCAGAGAGAACGAATTCGAAATGATAAATTCAAAATAAATTTGTACTGTTGACTGAGTTTAAACCGCCAAGATCACCAAGATCGCTCGAGCCTTCAGTGCCTCGAGCCAGTGAGATGCAAACGCACGCTGATCAAAGCCATTCCAGGCCCGTCTGTCCTGGACTACTTGCCTCCAGTCCCAACCTGCCACCTCCACTACGTACGCGCACCGTCTTCTCGGAGTTTAAACGTGGGACTGATTATTAAGGATTAACTCGCGCTTCCGGAATGGCGGCTTGGACTCTACAGAAGATTCTATAGAAAGCGATTTGCAATTTCTACATTTGTTCTATACATGAACTCAACAACATCTCTTTGAGTGAACTCTTACAAATAAATCGAAAACTTACAAAGGGATACTATCCGGATTTGGCACAATACCGACGACTTTCCCAGCGATGATAATATTCTCATTAAGGCCTTCATGAAGCGAGTCGAAATCGGCCTCTCTTGATGCTCGCTTCTCACTATTCTTTGAGCGCACGCTAAACGACTGGTACTGACTACATTCAGTTTTACTCAATGACCTCTGGAACTCAAGAAGCCGTTTCGCCTTCAATTTTCCTGCAATAAACGTGGTCTTGGTTCTCATTGTTTTTAATCCGTAGCTGGTTACTCGCTCCATCCCACCTCCCCCCCCCCTCCCCCCCCCCCCCCCCCCCCCCCACGTCACTCCTTACTAATTCCCAGCCGTGCATTGCGAATGCTTGCGACCAACGGATGCAATGATCTATTTTACAAGCAGTAGTCACCACCAGAATGGTTGTATCCTCTCCCCTGCCCACGTGGCTGGTAGACGGTGGATTGTGGGGCTCATGCTGTTGCGGTGCTGGATCTTTGAAGTGATCGCAACCGCAACAAACGGAAATCTAATCAAAGCTGCAGAGCTCTGAGAATTCTTTCCGCCTGGGGGAGACCTGAAGTCGATAAATGTGCAGCGTATCGGCGCGCCATGTCTGTATTGTAATAGCCGTCCCAAGCCTTTTTCTTGGTCCACAGTAACAAATGAAGGTCCACTGCGTTCGTCTCGAGTCGCAGAAGTAATAATTTCATTAAAACGCTTGTGGGAGCAAGCTGCCTCCACCTAGAGGGTGTTTCAACTTTTCCCCTCCTCCTGTATGCGTAGTGCGTGTGCCGCGTTAAACCAACGATTATAGAAATCGAATGGAACCAACATCGAAGCGACGCGGAAGAGTAAAGGTGGGAAACCTGCGAATCGCAAGCTGTAGCCTTATCCACAAACGGAAATAAAGTCGGTCAGATAGATTCCCACATCGGATCGAGGATTTTCCGTATACCGCATCTTCTTTGCTTGTCAAAACCTTCCCAGTTCTCTGTCTATTCCAACGCTATTTCGTTTGAATGAGAAGTCCGCTGATAAACATCCTACGATCAGGGCATCCGATGAAAGTTGGCTTACTTTATGAAAAAAAATACGTTCCCGAACATCGAAACACAGTATTACTTGGAATAAAGCCCCTAATCGCTTGACATAACCTCCCGTTGCATGAATCCCTCTCTTAAGCAAGGCGAGAAAAAAACCTTCCTTTCGACATATTCCCTCCTCCTTAAAAATTAGACAACATTGTGGACTCCCCCCCCCCTCCCCTCCTTACATCCTCTCTACTCTAGAAAATTGTTAGCGCTACATTCCCAGAGGGTTTGCTAGAGATGAAAATAGCATTTCAAATCTCACAAGTGGATTCTTAATGACAAAATCAAGCTTAAGTTTCCTAATTTAAAAAAATTGCTATGACACTTCACTTCATCCAATTTCCACTTCCCTAGAGAAAAGCAAATTCCAACTGAGATACTGAAGCATAAAAACTTAACGCAGAGCTACCTATAAAAAAAGCTGATTACTTTTGAGTTGTGCTACGATGTGATAAGCATAATCTTTTATTTATTCATATCTGTTTCATTAGATTTTTAATTCCCAAATGCCTTAAAAATCGCATCTCCATCTCTTTACGGCAATCATCGCTTAGAAATTTTCCAAATGGAAAAGGAAAATTATTTATTCCACAACCAAACATGGTCATTCATAAATAGCATCATAGGCCTCAATTCGCTTATCATAACGTCGGCAAAACATTAAATCTGCGCACCTTTTCGCCGGACAGCCTCCGAAAGTCGCATAAGAAATGAGCATAGTGTTTCATATTTTTCCTTAGCACCGAAAAGCTCAGGATCACTGCTACTTGCAATATGCATATGTCGTAGACACCTCGCGTAATCTTGCTCGAATTCCAATGCGGTGGCGTAATTGAGATGTAGATCCGCATTTAGGCGTCCTTCATCAATAGTCAGAGCTTTCTCGTATGCCTCACGCGCATTCTTCTGAAAAAAAAAAACCTACCTGATTGAAACTTGGCAGTGCAATTTTAAAGTCAAGACGGACAGGTAATTCGCAAAAAGTGACGGGACTAATGCACTAATGTGCATAAAGTGTGGCAACTAATCGGTCTACTAGCCCCAGGAAAAGATCAGCACCTACTAAATAAGTTAAAAACCAACATGCATGTAGTAACCATTTAGGCTGCATTATTCATCAATCGGATCACAGATAACGAATCTTCAACGGAGGGCTTATACCGGCAATTGAGTCGTTTCGAATATAAATTTTCGTCATGTGTAGGCATTTTATGGAATCATAATGGCCTGTTAAATAGGTTAGCCATAGTGCACCATGATAGCCGCTTACATCATCCCGGCTTATTTCAGTTTGGATCAGTTCTTCTACAGCATAATTATCGACTCATTCTCTCCCACCATCGTTTTAGTTTTTTCGTGCGCAGGTTAATGTCGTTGCTGAAATTTCTGCAGGTGTTCTCGCTTGTGCTACATCTTGCCGTAATCCTTTACATCAGTATAACAGTACTTCCACCTTGCTTGAATTCATACTTTGATGAAGCTTCGGCACCCTTACAAAACTGAGGAGGGGGTGGGGGGCACCTCGGCGCTGGTCGGTCGACGGCGTGGCCCCGTCCCGTCCCTGCTCCGCCGCGGTGAACAGCAGCGGAGGATGTGCTCCAATGCCGTACCGCTCAGCCAGCAGAACCCCGACTGCACGGCTGAGCGACGTCCAGGCACTGCCAGACTCGGTAACCACTGAAATCACGTTCAAATATGCGATGTCAGTGCCACCCCGGGTCGCGAGCACCGTGCTGAATGACGATAGAGAGGGCAAAGATGAGAAGATGGCAATTCTGTACGGGTTTGGCACCTTTATATAACAATAAAGCGAGAGAATATCCGGGCGAGCAGAGAAAACTCTGCAAATGCTGTTGTGTAAAAGCTTTTTGAAAAAAAAAAAGCTTTAAAAAGAGCGTGTCTAAAAGAGCTCTAATAAACCTGGATTAAATTTTTAAATATGAATGTTGAATCTCGGAACTTCACCAGATACCAGTAGGGTATAGAAAGTAGAGGCGAAAAAATTAATAATTAAGACCTTGTTGGTCGTCTCTTTAAATTGGTGAGCGGTTGTTTCTATACTGAAGCTTTCAAATCTTAGAATCTTTGAAGTCCACAGTCCACAAGGATGTTTTAGAAAAGTTGCGTATGTCGAATGAAGATTTTGAGGCTTGGTTTGGACTTTTAAGATTATGACTGCTGTCGCGTGTCTGCGTTTGTGAAGCTGGAATGACGCCGGTGTTTAAGAGGAACAACGATGCGAAGGTAGTCCGGAAGCGCTTTCGCTACATGAAAAGGGTCTGTGAGAAAAAGGTTGGGTTTCATGTCGCTACTTCCTTCGAGGGGTCAAAAATAATCTCCAAGGATGTTTTTCACCTATCTTACTTCTGGTCCCAGGATAGTATTGCAACGTATGACCAGACTGCGTTGCAGATACGGCAAAGGAACGGAATTAAGCTTTTACCAAACATCTAAATGGACTGCATGAACTACCTTTATATGCTGCTCATATTTTTCTAAAGAATCCTATTTTACTGGGAGGGAAGGGCAAGACTGAGGCAACTGATGAGATCGTGATCACAAGAAAGTACAACAGAGGAACAGCAGTGGAGCAATGGTGTTCTGATGGTGTGGGACGCAGTTCAAATAAGTATTTCTCGGTGCCTATGGAGGAGTGCCGAAACGCTGAAACCCTTCTGTCCATTATCCAGAAATACGTGGCTACGGGACGATGAACATATCCGACCTATGGGCGGCGTACAATAATGTGGGTAGTTTACCGGAGGGTTATCAGCATCTAACGGTAAGCCACAGTATCAATTTCGTCGATCCGGACATCGGGGGCTCACATCAACACTATGAGTCAACCTGGAATTAAGGCACAGCACAAGAAGAGGTACGAGACCCAGTGGAGAGCCCAGCATCCATATGGAGCAGTTCGCTTGGAAAAAGCTTTTCAAAGGGGAATGACTGTTCTAGCCTTGGAAGCAAATAATTGGAGTACCCACTGGAAGCCTCAAATGAAAAAAGGCAAATGAAACAGCCGGTGTGGAAAGTTTTCGAAAAGTCCTCTTAACGAAGAAGAGGATGGACTTTATAACAAGACATGTACTCTTCGATAATTGAAATCGGGAGTGGCAAAACGCCTAGTTCGTAACCAGTTTGTCCCAAGCAGAACCCAAGCCAACCAGAACATGTACGAAAACCCACTTATTACTAACTGCGTCACCTCTCAGACTTTCGTAACGCTATTCCTGAGCTTAGAAAGAATCACTGGAAGAGCTTTTAATGCAAATTTAGGTACAGATGAGAGTGGCTTGCTGCATTAATATAACGCTGTATTTTCCTCAAACCCAATTTTGAAAAATCTCAACTCTGCTGCACTGAAATAATCGCGCTGTCGCAATGACGTGAAAGGCGGCAGCAAGAAAGCCCGCCCTTCGAGCAAATCAGGCAATCGTTGTGATTAGCCCACGTTCTATAAGAGCGCCGAAAGAAACTTTCTTTGTTTAATGTGTATGCAGCATATCAGTCCCCTGGCTCAGTCGTAATTAAACCTCCTCCTTCCTTTTGAACTATCCTCTCTCTCTTTTTACTGTCACACGTAATTTACACGCTAACCAGTACTCCCCACTTTCTCCCCTTGCATAAGTCAATGAGAAAGTAAATAAAAGTGAAAGCGCAGCGGCACCAGAATTTGTTCATCGCTTTGCCCCTTGGCGAAGAAGTCAGTGAGTAGTGAGTTGCCAAATGCATGCCATGCGACACCACTCCCACTTTCTATGCGCACCGCCTCTGCACATAAACGTGTGGCCTCTTCACGCAGCTCTTCCTGTTTCTTTTTGTCTCCTGTCGACACGGCCAATTGTCGAAGAGCTGATGACAACGCGCACATACTCTTTGCGGTACGCTCGTGCGATAGGGACTTCTGAATGCACATTTGGTGAACGTAGAGGATGCGCAAGTTTTTGCATGCTGCATTTGATCATAACACTTGAGCAACAATTGCTTACGAGCAACTAATAGTAAGTTTGCCGGAAGATATAATAATATATCCACTCACCTTAAATGACACTACCTAGCATATCCGTTATTGGATCCCAACATATCTATTCATATATCGTATAGAAAGCGTACTTATATTCACTGCAACGTCTACGAGATCTTCTACTCAATTGGGGTATGTGTCGTTCATTTGTTCCTTTGGTTGGCATCAGCAATTTGTTGATTTGTGATTGAAACATACGAAATGGGAAACATCTCTGATGATCACGCCATACATGGGTGGTTAAGAGAAGCAGATCCAAATATATCACAACACAAAACAAAGTTCGTATCGCAACAGGCACATCGAAACAAGCGATACAAAAGGATTATTTTGTGGGACACAAAGACATTTCGTTGACGTAACTCTATTTTTCCCTTTCCACATTTTTGCATCTCCATTGTTCTTTGTAGTGCTCATTGCATTCACTGTTTGCGTTACTTTACCTCTCTCTTTTCACCTGATTATAGAAACTGTTTCCAATCATGTCAAATAAATTAAATTCAATTTAGCTAAAAGCTCGAACTGAAAGCTTCACAAAAAAATGCTCGATCAGAATAAAAAAACACCAGAAACCATGGACAAGAAGACGACGAAATCCTAGTATCGAAACAAAATAAAAGTTTTCGCTTTCAGCGCATCTCATCCCATTTATTCTGATCGAACAATACAATTCGAAATGACTACTCAAAAAGACCGGGTGCAATAAACAGAAAAAAATATCAAAAATGGGACTGATGGCGCCTGCCCTTCCCTCTCCC
>JPKZ01002486.1:979527-1000398 GCA_000803305.1 Toxocara canis | reverse complement strand
CTAACCCCCCCCCTCCCCTCCTTACATCCTCTCTACTCTAGAAAATTGTTAGCGCTACATTCCCAGAGGGTTTGCTAGAGATGAAAATAGCATTTCAAATCTCACAAGTGGATTCTTAATGACAAAATCAAGCTTAAGTTTCCTAATTTAAAAAAATTGCTATGACACTTCACTTCATCCAATTTCCACTTCCCTAGAGAAAAGCAAATTCCAACTGAGATACTGAAGCATAAAAACTTAACGCAGAGCTACCTATAAAAAAAGCTGATTACTTTTGAGTTGTGCTACGATGTGATAAGCATAATCTTTTATTTATTCATATCTGTTTCATTAGATTTTTAATTCCCAAATGCCTTAAAAATCGCATCTCCATCTCTTTACGGCAATCATCGCTTAGAAATTTTCCAAATGGAAAAGGAAAATTATTTATTCCACAACCAAACATGGTCATTCATAAATAGCATCATAGGCCTCAATTCGCTTATCATAACGTCGGCAAAACATTAAATCTGCGCACCTTTTCGCCGGACAGCCTCCGAAAGTCGCATAAGAAATGAGCATAGTGTTTCATATTTTTCCTTAGCACCGAAAAGCTCAGGATCACTGCTACTTGCAATATGCATATGTCGTAGACACCTCGCGTAATCTTGCTCGAATTCCAATGCGGTGGCGTAATTGAGATGTAGATCCGCATTTAGGCGTCCTTCATCAATAGTCAGAGCTTTCTCGTATGCCTCACGCGCATTCTTCTGAAAAAAAAAACCTACCTGATTGAAACTTGGCAGTGCAATTTTAAAGTCAAGACGGACAGGTAATTCGCAAAAAGTGACGGGACTAATGCACTAATGTGCATAAAGTGTGGCAACTAATCGGTCTACTAGCCCCAGGAAAAGATCAGCACCTACTAAATAAGTTAAAAACCAACATGCATGTAGT
Source organism: Toxocara canis (assembly GCA_000803305.1). Lineage (NCBI taxonomy): Eukaryota > Metazoa > Nematoda > Chromadorea > Rhabditida > Toxocaridae > Toxocara > Toxocara canis. The sequence continues at coordinate 999,462 of JPKZ01002486.1, read as the reverse complement.
AACCATTTAGGCTGCATTATTCATCAATCGGATCACAGATAACGAATCTTCAACGGAGGGCTTATACCGGCAATTGAGTCGTTTCGAATATAAATTTTCGTCATGTGTAGGCATTTTATGGAATCATAATGGCCTGTTAAATAGGTTAGCCATAGTGCACCATGATAGCCGCTTACATCATCCCGGCTTATTTCAGTTTGGATCAGTTCTTCTACAGCATAATTATCGACTCATTCTCTCCCACCATCGTTTTAGTTTTTTCGTGCGCAGGTTAATGTCGTTGCTGAAATTTCTGCAGGTGTTCTCGCTTGTGCTACATCTTGCCGTAATCCTTTACATCAGTATAACAGTACTTCCACCTTGCTTGAATTCATACTTTGATGAAGCTTCGGCACCCTTACAAAACTGAGGAGGGGGTGGGGGGCACCTCGGCGCTGGTCGGTCGACGGCGTGGCCCCGTCCCGTCCCTGCTCCGCCGCGGTGAACAGCAGCGGAGGATGTGCTCCAATGCCGTACCGCTCAGCCAGCAGAACCCCGACTGCACGGCTGAGCGACGTCCAGGCACTGCCAGACTCGGTAACCACTGAAATCACGTTCAAATATGCGATGTCAGTGCCACCCCGGGTCGCGAGCACCGTGCTGAATGACGATAGAGAGGGCAAAGATGAGAAGATGGCAATTCTGTACGGGTTTGGCACCTTTATATAACAATAAAGCTGAAGCTTCGGCACCCTTACAAAACTGAGGAGGGGGTGGGGGGCACCTCGGCGCTGGTCGGTCGACGGCGTGGCCCCGTCCCGTCCCTGCTCCGCCGCGGTGAACAGCAGCGGAGGATGTGCTCCAATGCCGTACCGCTCAGCCAGCAGAACCCCGACTGCACGGCTGAGCGACGTCCAGGCACTGCCAGACTCGGTAACCACTGAAATCACGTTCAAATATGCGATGTCAGTGCCACCCCGGGTCGCGAGCACCGTGCTGAATGACGATAGAGAGGGCAAAGATGAGAAGATGGCAATTCTGTACGGGTTTGGCACCTTTATATAACAATAAAGCGAGAGAATATCCGGGCGAGCAGAGAAAACTCTGCAAATGCTGTTGTGTAAAAGCTTTTTGAAAAAAAAAAAGCTTTAAAAAGAGCGTGTCTAAAAGAGCTCTAATAAACCTGGATTAAATTTTTAAATATGAATGTTGAATCTCGGAACTTCACCAGATACCAGTAGGGTATAGAAAGTAGAGGCGAAAAAATTAATAATTAAGACCTTGTTGGTCGTCTCTTTAAATTGGTGAGCGGTTGTTTCTATACTGAAGCTTTCAAATCTTAGAATCTTTGAAGTCCACAGTCCACAAGGATGTTTTAGAAAAGTTGCGTATGTCGAATGAAGATTTTGAGGCTTGGTTTGGACTTTTAAGATTATGACTGCTGTCGCGTGTCTGCGTTTGTGAAGCTGGAATGACGCCGGTGTTTAAGAGGAACAACGATGCGAAGGTAGTCCGGAAGCGCTTTCGCTACATGAAAAGGGTCTGTGAGAAAAAGGTTGGGTTTCATGTCGCTACTTCCTTCGAGGGGTCAAAAATAATCTCCAAGGATGTTTTTCACCTATCTTACTTCTGGTCCCAGGATAGTATTGCAACGTATGACCAGACTGCGTTGCAGATACGGCAAAGGAACGGAATTAAGCTTTTACCAAACATCTAAATGGACTGCATGAACTACCTTTATATGCTGCTCATATTTTTCTAAAGAATCCTATTTTACTGGGAGGGAAGGGCAAGACTGAGGCAACTGATGAGATCGTGATCACAAGAAAGTACAACAGAGGAACAGCAGTGGAGCAATGGTGTTCTGATGGTGTGGGACGCAGTTCAAATAAGTATTTCTCGGTGCCTATGGAGGAGTGCCGAAACGCTGAAACCCTTCTGTCCATTATCCAGAAATACGTGGCTACGGGACGATGAACATATCCGACCTATGGGCGGCGTACAATAATGTGGGTAGTTTACCGGAGGGTTATCAGCATCTAACGGTAAGCCACAGTATCAATTTCGTCGATCCGGACATCGGGGGCTCACATCAACACTATGAGTCAACCTGGAATTAAGGCACAGCACAAGAAGAGGTACGAGACCCAGTGGAGAGCCCAGCATCCATATGGAGCAGTTCGCTTGGAAAAAGCTTTTCAAAGGGGAATGACTGTTCTAGCCTTGGAAGCAAATAATTGGAGTACCCACTGGAAGCCTCAAATGAAAAAAGGCAAATGAAACAGCCGGTGTGGAAAGTTTTCGAAAAGTCCTCTTAACGAAGAAGAGGATGGACTTTATAACAAGACATGTACTCTTCGATAATTGAAATCGGGAGTGGCAAAACGCCTAGTTCGTAACCAGTTTGTCCCAAGCAGAACCCAAGCCAACCAGAACATGTACGAAAACCCACTTATTACTAACTGCGTCACCTCTCAGACTTTCGTAACGCTATTCCTGAGCTTAGAAAGAATCACTGGAAGAGCTTTTAATGCAAATTTAGGTACAGATGAGAGTGGCTTGCTGCATTAATATAACGCTGTATTTTCCTCAAACCCAATTTTGAAAAATCTCAACTCTGCTGCACTGAAATAATCGCGCTGTCGCAATGACGTGAAAGGCGGCAGCAAGAAAGCCCGCCCTTCGAGCAAATCAGGCAATCGTTGTGATTAGCCCACGTTCTATAAGAGCGCCGAAAGAAACTTTCTTTGTTTAATGTGTATGCAGCATATCAGTCCCCTGGCTCAGTCGTAATTAAACCTCCTCCTTCCTTTTGAACTATCCTCTCTCTCTTTTTACTGTCACACGTAATTTACACGCTAACCAGTACTCCCCACTTTCTCCCCTTGCATAAGTCAATGAGAAAGTAAATAAAAGTGAAAGCGCAGCGGCACCAGAATTTGTTCATCGCTTTGCCCCTTGGCGAAGAAGTCAGTGAGTAGTGAGTTGCCAAATGCATGCCATGCGACACCACTCCCACTTTCTATGCGCACCGCCTCTGCACATAAACGTGTGGCCTCTTCACGCAGCTCTTCCTGTTTCTTTTTGTCTCCTGTCGACACGGCCAATTGTCGAAGAGCTGATGACAACGCGCACATACTCTTTGCGGTACGCTCGTGCGATAGGGACTTCTGAATGCACATTTGGTGAACGTAGAGGATGCGCAAGTTTTTGCATGCTGCATTTGATCATAACACTTGAGCAACAATTGCTTACGAGCAACTAATAGTAAGTTTGCCGGAAGATATAATAATATATCCACTCACCTTAAATGACACTACCTAGCATATCCGTTATTGGATCCCAACATATCTATTCATATATCGTATAGAAAGCGTACTTATATTCACTGCAACGTCTACGAGATCTTCTACTCAATTGGGGTATGTGTCGTTCATTTGTTCCTTTGGTTGGCATCAGCAATTTGTTGATTTGTGATTGAAACATACGAAATGGGAAACATCTCTGATGATCACGCCATACATGGGTGGTTAAGAGAAGCAGATCCAAATATATCACAACACAAAACAAAGTTCGTATCGCAACAGGCACATCGAAACAAGCGATACAAAAGGATTATTTTGTGGGACACAAAGACATTTCGTTGACGTAACTCTATTTTTCCCTTTCCACATTTTTGCATCTCCATTGTTCTTTGTAGTGCTCATTGCATTCACTGTTTGCGTTACTTTACCTCTCTCTTTTCACCTGATTATAGAAACTGTTTCCAATCATGTCAAATAAATTAAATTCAATTTAGCTAAAAGCTCGAACTGAAAGCTTCACAAAAAAATGCTCGATCAGAATAAAAAAACACCAGAAACCATGGACAAGAAGACGACGAAATCCTAGTATCGAAACAAAATAAAAGTTTTCGCTTTCAGCGCATCTCATCCCATTTATTCTGATCGAACAATACAATTCGAAATGACTACTCAAAAAGACCGGGTGCAATAAACAGAAAAGTCGCCCTCTTCAACAATGGTCGAATCTTCCTCCACTATGCCAACTCCGTGCCGAATGGCCGAACCTCTCTCTCCGTCTCAACAGATTCCCGTTCCAACCAAGCACCACCATTTCACTGGCGAGTTGAACTCAGAGAAATGTTTTTTAAAAAACCTTGAAACAGTCGACAGCTGCTTCGCAATCCTTCTTTTTCCATAAGCACTCACCCAACTCGTGCCATGCATCCGCTAGGTGTGGATTCAGCTTGATGGCTTGTATGAGGTGCTTCTCGCACCTTGGGTCGTATTCTATGCAGATATTCAAAATGCGGCCACACAACAGGCTATGCTCTGCGCTTAACGACGACGACCCATGAGTTTCCAACGGAATATCCTGCAAGCTATGTTAACAGTACGTAGCGATCAGGGTCGTGACGGTGTAGCTGAATAAGGCAAGGGAAAAGCTACCTTGTCTCTGCTCTTTTTCGCCCACTTCGACTGATCGCCAAGGTCGGACGCCTATAGAAACTAACTTCGTCTTGCCGTTTGTATAGTTGACCAAAAATTTTCATCACTGAGTCATTTCAACACAATTCTGGCTGAAGTACGGCAGGGCCGAGAAGCCGAGTAATTTAGCGCAAGTCCTCTGCGCATCTGAACGTCAGTGAAAGATGTACTCATGCCATCAAAGCCTAACTATGTCTCCTTACGTCGTCTGTTATATCCGCCATCAAATGTCGGTTACGGATGTAGCTGTGTTGTACCTCCGCCCAATCCCTGGTCTGAGAGGTTGAGACGAGGCATAGAAAAGAGAAAAGAAGTTTATGCTGTTGTACTAGGACTATGGAACGGTAGAACGGAAATCACGCTAAACCATCAGCTTATCCTTCACAATGAATGTAATGGCCGTCGGGTTTAGAGACGCAACTAACAAAAGCAGAGAATTACTATAATACAATAAGACAGACAAAAACAAATTTATCGCCACGGGAATCTTCGCAAATGACGTGCAGCTTCTACATCCGCGTGAAGAAAGTGAAGAACCAAACGTGGCGAATCTGGTAGGTTTTGAAAAAAACATAAAATACTTAAGTGAAGCGCTACAGATTAAAATAAATGAGTCAAAAACAGCTATCACCAGATTCGGAAGGCCGAAAGCTAGAAAACGCCTAGCTGGTGGGACCTTTCTGAAGATTTGCAGAGAACAAATAACTGTAAAAAATAACACTCGCAACCTAGGCCTATACGTAGACGGTATCCTAGCCTTCCGAGCCCACTTTGTTAACGTGTCCCATTCGTGTTCAAAGCTTCTCTACCATATGAAAGCAATAAGGCAACACATAAATACGAAATGCATAACCATGCTAATAAACGTCCATGCAGTTCGTAAAATCAGATTATTCCTGGCCATCACCTCGATAGTAACGAAAAAAGACCTTAAAGTATTGCAGTGAGTTGCAAACCAGTCGGTCACAGCCAGTCATTCACAACCTTAAAAAATTCGAGCAAATTGGCGAACATAAAGCCCAATACAGGTGGGGAGATATTTCAACAGTGAGCAGCTCAGAAGTTAAAATAACTGCCAAGAAGATAGAAAACGGCCAATTTAGTGAGAACTTGAGTAATATGCTGATAAAAACAAATCATAACCGAACGAGGGGCGAAATGTACACTTGTAAAACATTGCAGATATACTACGAACTGAAAACGATGAGATACCGAGTGAATGCTTGTGTCAATACACTTTGTTGCCTTTGAGCTGAATAGTGATGCGTTATGAGATAAAGATGCAGCGTTGAGAAACAATGTAAACTTAAGAGAACGATCCTCGATTAGGCGAAGTGCATATCGCGAAAAGAAATCTACTCTACATTACGATCGTATCTCTTCCTATTATCTTTGTACTCTCATAAAGGTATTCCTTGCCTATCGACTAAATAAGATTCGACTCGATTCGAAACACGAAATGTGTCGGCGTGCGGTTGTCTCCCATAACAAACCGCATGAGGATATGCATATTTGTCGTCGATGGTTTCATCCCTCAGTGGCACTGATCGTTGTGAGCAAAACTCATTTCCCGTCCGTTTTCTTTTGAAAATTTTGTAATTCAGTGTCTATGGATGCTTCTTGGAATAGCATATCATACGCGGGAATTCTTCCTGGAGTAGCATATCATATGCTGGAATTCTTTGGATGCTTGGAAAAGACCAAGCGATCATGAGTAAAAAGTAAGTGTTAAGTAAGTGCACTTCCCCGTCGACGTTGATATTTCTGCATCAGATCAACAGATCAGCACAAACTACGATTCGAAAGCCGCCGTGAATGGCTTCGATAATATCATAATATTCTGATGCACTCCTCTTCACGTGTCCACCACGCGAGGTTTGCCGAAAATCGCAATATCCGTATTGCCGCTATCCTTCACCTCGTCGACGAGATTTACAGCATGATCGTTTAACCCTTTTGAAGCGATGATCGTTTCGACGCGGTTGGAAGAATCACAATGGGTGATGAAAGCATAACAAATCGGAATTCTCACCGCAGTTCCGTGTTATACGTAGACGCACGGAACACTGTCGACCATAGGAAAGGCAGCTCTGAAGATCACTTCCGTTTCTGCAAATGAGCAGTCATTTCGACGCCGATTCCAATAAGATCGAGCACGATGCGGGCGGAAATTTTGTGTATTTAAGGGTTTACAATTCTACAGGTCTTTCGTACGGGCCTTGATGAAAAATAGATCTCGAAATCTTCCAAGCAGATTGCGTTTTGTGTATTTTCATGGAAGCGGTGATACACATAGCTAGCTGGTTAAGAAATTGGTTAAAATTTTTTTTTTTTTAATTTGGTTAAATGTTCCGCTGGCATACATGTTTCCAGTACATCTTACGGTTTGGAAAGTGCTCTCAGAGAGTTCTTCTAGTTCGCCCCATTTGAACCGTTTGCAGAACAACTTGGCATGATCGACTCTGCGTACGTTGTAAATTACCCGAATAGCACTGTTCATTGTCCTTTGCATGAAGTTCAACTTCTCGTTAGCTGCGGTCCTTGTTATCGAGGAGAAAAATCTGATTTTCGATATCACAAAGCACTGAACCAAAACGACGGCATTATCAAGCTCTAGGTATTGGCGTAACATTCGGAGGCTGAAAATTAGAGTAGAATAACTTCTATACAAATTTTCGGAATGGTCTCAGAAAGAAGTTTTTGTCACAGGTCGTTTTCCTCCAGTTTCGCAAAGTCATATGAGTGCGGGAGCACAATAGCTTACTGTCATACGCATACACTACTACTTTGCTTTCTAAGTTATGTGATTTGAGTTTAGACAAGAAAAAAAACCAAACAGAAGTGTTGGAAAAACCCCTCCTTGAGGAATGCTGATGTCAACAACGCCAAAGTTGGAGACAACGCCATTGGCGAATGTTGTCATCCGACGTTCGTAGAGGAGGTCTATGAACAATTGTTTCAGCGCAGGGTCGGGACTGAGTTCCTTTATAAGCTTTTGTAAAAGTAATTTAGAGTTCATGCTATCGTAGGCTTTAGCGATATCTAATTGTTCTAAGCAAGCAATTTTTTGCCTGTATGAAACATCATAAATGAAACTGCTGATCTTGAAGTGAGCTGTGATCACTGAATGGTTACGACGAAAGTACTGTTGAAAGTCAAGTAGCTGCTTGTCATTAATAACAAGGTATAGCTGATCATAAATGCATAACTCAGGGAACTTTGACAAACAAGACAAAAGTGTTACTGTTGAGCTTTCCATTTTTCCAGCTGAACGGGATAAACCTGGGGCACTAATTCGGTTGGAGAGAATACAGAGCTCCGGGATAAGGCTAATTTTTCCTAGCTTCAAGTGTTAGCTGGTGATCGAATCAAGTCCAAGCGCGGCGTTCAAGTTATGGCGAGACAAATATTTATACATATGACCGCAGCTCAGCGGCCTTAGCTTAATTATTTCGATATCCATGTCGCAGTCGATCAAATATGGACCGCGGCTTGGGGGTGACAAAGTAATTATTCAGGGTTTCAGAGGGAACATGGCATCTGCTGTTTTCTCTGCTACGACCAACAAGTCTATTTAATCGCTTCCATGTAGCTTTTGGTTTCTCCCCTATTTTCGAAGCGATGCACTTACATTTTTGCGTCCAACGTTGTGAAAGTCGTTTCTGATCTGCTCGCTCTCAGGGAAGCGCTATGTTAACTTCAGTAGAATACTACTTCCTCGGATCCACGTAACTAATTCTGGTAGGAGTTTTCTGTGTTTTTACCTTCCCTTTACAGTAACAGCGACCGAGTTACACGCTTGTAGCAATTCGTTAAAGAAAATTGCATTCGCTATGTTCACATCATTGTACTGGACTTTTGTACTGAATTTTGTCCAGTCGAAAAGCTCTAATTTTCGGCTGAAAGTTCCAGAACTGAAGTTGCGATGGTCTCGAGACATGAACGCCACCCCTCCCCACGTGTCCTTCTCGATGAAAATAGTAAAGCGACCGAGTTCAAAATATATAGCGAGGAGATCACTAAAGCATTAGCTGTGCAAAGCGCCTATGTATCACTGGTGATGTTGGCATGAGAAAATGAGATACAAACGTCTAATGTGCGCTTCAGGTGCGTAGGTTGAGATTGATGGTTACGCAAGTTTCAGGAAGAAAGGACCTGTTTCAGCTAGCCCTCCCGAACATCACCACTGATTTCCTCAGTAAAGATTGGTATAATGACCAAAGAGCATTCAGCAAAACAGAACCCCGTCCCAATGATCCTTTAGTTCAGAAATTTTGCCATAGGAGGATTATAAAAGACAACCATAACGAAGGGTTCAATTTTTATAACTATCTGTACGTAACAGAAGCCAGTTGCTATAACGTCATAGTTGAGCCTTCTGAATGTAACATTTTGGCGCGCCCACCTCCACGACTCCCTCTGCTACCTATCTTTCTATATGTGTTAGTCATATTGTAGCCTCTTATCTGTAACAGATGCTGGGGTATATTCGCATGAAACCAGGATTCAGATATACTAAAGAGAATCGGTTTACTGGGGACAACATGCCTATAATACTAATTACATGGGTGATGCAATGCTAGATGAAACGTGCGGGAAAGAGCTGATAAAGTAACGCGTGCCCGGAAAACCTTAGTACTGAGTTTGGAGGCTAACGAACTCACGTTTTGTTCTCTTAAAACAGAAGTTCGATTCCTACCCAGTAACACTACGATGAGTGAGATGAAGCTTACCCAGACGTGGAATGGCGAGAAATTTGCAAGTTATAATCGCTTAGCACTGCAAAAAACCTAATTCTTAGCTTGACCTACAGAAGACTTTGATCCCCTTTAGCCAGCGGATACCACAAGTGCATTTCATTTAGATTAACTAGCGTGTATTCCCAGGGCGGATAGGACCCAAGGTTCCACTGTTCGTAGGACGTATGCTCCGTTCCAGTATAAAACGAATAAAGTTACCCGGTATAACGGCATCAAGCTGACACCATGAGCCATCTCGGAAAAAAACAACTACATATTTATAATTGCCGAGTTTCGATCGTCCATTCATTTACACGCATAATTAGAACTTAACCGCTCGATCACACAGTCCACTACTAAATGACTGAACCTGCATAGACACCTAGCGCTCGTGCAGCCGTTTGTACAACCAGTATCTGCGGTAACTAAGATGCATAGTCGCTTTAAATTCACTGGGTCGTTTAATCGCTTAACCACTAAATAAAATAATTACATTCATTTAAGAAAATAATTAGAATTCACTCGGTCGGCTGCAGCACATTCGTGACATAGCACGATCGGCTGTGAAACGATCATCAACAAAGCGAAAGATGAGAAAAGAAAATGATGATCGTGAAACTAGTGAATGTGAGCATGAATGGACGACTAAGAGGTGGAATAAAGGTAAGCGATAGAGTCGAAGGCTTTAAAAAAATGAAGATATCTGAAGAAGACGATAGAAATGGCGAAAACTCAGCAACATAAAAACGTCAATCGTATGCGATTCACAACGAACTGTGGGAAATGTGTACAATGTCTAAGATGAAGATGAAAAGACGAACTAAACTGTACGTTGGAGTGAACTCGATGGCGATAGCAACGAACACCGTACAATCCTTTAATTTCAGGTCCTCCACATGGAATTTCATTTACTATTTAATATGGTATATAACGAAGGTAAACATTTAGGTAACGCCAGCCTCCGTAAACCCTCGCATTTCGGATCAATGACCTTAATTGGTATTTTAATTCTCACTCGTTCAGGTACGTCTTTCAGAGCGTATCGAGCATGCTATCTATTAAGTATGTTGTTTCATCATATCCGTACGTTTGCAAAGCCCTGAAAATCCTTATGCGGTGCTTTCAATATATAAAATGCTTTCATTTGAAATTAATAGTGAACCTAACTTTTGACAAGAAATAAAGTAAATAAAAATTTGCCTGCAGAAGTGGAATGACTTTCTCCTTGACGGCTTTTGATTTTTCAGCCACTGTCGACGACGGATGGTCCTCATAGTACCGATCACGAAAACGCTCTGCTTCTTTGATTTTCTCCGTTAAGATTTCCATGGCTGCAATACCATATGTTTATCGATTTGGTATACCAGTCTACTCATCTACGTCTTACTGAGCGTATAAAATCAACGATGTACGTGCTGATGCACCACTACGCAAACATATTTAAATCCAAGAATTTATATAAAAATCAGTAAACTCAGTATTCCAAGAATTCATAGGTGGCGCTAATCCATGCAACGTGCCTCGATCGCAGCAAGACGATTATGCATTCAAATTAGCATTTGCTTATCGAACAGGCCGCTCAGTAATGCAACTACTTTTCAGTCGTTTAATCTATCGGTCCGTGCAAATCTTCGCAAAAATTCTGCTCTACCGATGATGTCCGTAGAGGTCTTCAAACTCCTCCGAAGGGTCCCCGTTCTGTTAAAAAATACGCAAAAAGACACTTTTCCATCTCTAGATGAATTCAACCAGCCTTTATTTGCTACGATAGATTAAAGACGATAGATAAATCCAGCATATTCTTCACATAGCCGGAGGAACAAAGCGAAATAACAGAGTTGGAGAGGAGGGATCGTGGAATTTTCATACACCCCCTCCGCCTCTATCGGGCTGCTTCCAAGCTGATCATCAGAAATATGGCTATTCCTAAAGCACTGAGCCATTACGCGGACCATGCGAAGCTCTTGCACAATCCCTACGCTCTCGAGCTCTCCCACTGACTAGCCGCATGTTTCGTTACGCTGCGCAGTCATTTTAAGCGAGTTGCACATCGACGTTGTTGCCACATATGTGAGCAACTACGCTTAGCCGCGACGCCTGCTACAATCAGGAGAGAGAGGGGTGACCGGGGGGAGGGGAGAGGGAGGGGGAGGGCTATCAGGTCTAACCTCCCAGCTAAAATACAGCGCATAAAGCAATACATTGTTTATAAATGGTCTCACTTGCAAACGTCAAAATAAATGTGCTTTCACCTACATTATTAAAACGCATCCTCCGAAGTACTACTAGTTGACTCATCGCAGCTGTTCATTACAAAATGCATAAAAAAGTACTTACTTGATCATGCAAAAATAAATGGGCACCTCTACAGGGGTTTCAAAAAGAAACACTGACATGTATACGGGAAAAAAAGAAACAGTAAAAACAAACAAAACACGACGACAGGAATATAACTAATGAGGTAAGAAAATATTAAAAAGAAACTAAAGCTCAGCTGCCACGCAAAACGTCAAAGCTCGCTCTGCCAGTTTCGACAGTGTCAAAACGATTGGGATGGGAAATGCGTGAATACTGCACTTTCCTTCTTATTTCATCCTTTTTTGAATTGACGCTTATGCGCCAAATCCCCAGTTACCATACTGGTATCGCTTCTCGCATTACTTGATGCAAGCTCGAAAAATTCTCTTAGCTAGGCTTTTCGAAGCTAGAGCTAAAACTGTCACGTACAGCCTAGCTAGTTATCAGCTAGGACAGATCAGAGTAATTTGTCGAGCCTCTGTTACAAAAGTGCGAGCATATTCCAAACAAATGATCGGGAAGAACAATTCTGGGTGGCTGGTAATTCCATTAGCGAATTAAATGAGAGTGCCAAAGCACCCCTTTGCATGTTTTCTTATGATGACTACGTTTGTTTCACCGTGAGGGTGGACTAGACGAGTTAAGCCATAGAACAATTTTGTACGCCACGCAAAACGTCAAAGCTCGCTCTGCCAGTTTCGACAGTGTCAAAACGATTGGGATGGGAAATGCGTGAATACTGCACTTTCCTTCTTATTTCATCCTTTTTTGAATTGACGCTTATGCGCCAAATCCCCAGTTACCATACTGGTATCGCTTCTCGCATTACTTGATGCAAGCTCGAAAAATTCTCTTAGCTAGGCTTTTCGAAGCTAGAGCTAAAACTGTCACGTACAGCCTAGCTAGTTATCAGCTAGGACAGATCAGAGTAATTTGTCGAGCCTCTGTTACAAAAGTGCGAGCATATTCCAAACAAATGATCGGGAAGAACAATTCTGGGTGGCTGGTAATTCCATTAGCGAATTAAATGAGAGTGCCAAAGCACCCCTTTGCATGTTTTCTTATGATGACTACGTTTGTTTCACCGTGAGGGTGGACTAGACGAGTTAAGCCATAGAACAATTTTGTACGCCACGCAAAACGTCAAAGCTCGCTCTGCCAGTTTCGACAGTGTCAAAACGATTGGGATGGGAAATGCGTGAATACTGCACTTTCCTTCTTATTTCATCCTTTTTTGAATTGACGCTTATGCGCCAAATCCCCAGTTACCATACTGGTATCGCTTCTCGCATTACTTGATGCAAGCTCGAAAAATTCTCTTAGCTAGGCTTTTCGAAGCTAGAATATCTAAACACAATGACCGTGGAATTATCGTAAACGTTTGGGTCTGATTACCTGGAAGAACGAATTCCAGGTTCGCGGACTGGCACGCGTGGAAAATCCGCAAAATTCGTCGCTTGCATTGCGAACCTTAGCGAACGCTATCGGCGTTGACGAGGGTAGTGATCGGTGCGTTGGCAATTTTTGCGCTTGTTAGAGAAAGGTTTAATGCCCAGATTGGTTACTTTCATCGATCGTTTTGTTTGATTATTCGCTTCCCTGTTTGTAGGTGCATTTTAGGTAAGTACTGTTAGGTCGACATCGTACCTTACTGTGTGGTTGGTAGTCAGTTGGAGTAAGTAAGTGCGCTGGGAAACATTGGTATATTCTTTGATGGGCTAGATTTCTCGTTGTAATTGACTGGTCGTACAACCAGCTGATTCGAATGATGGAATTATGAAAGAGTTTTCCAGGTTGGCCGACATGACTCTCTCCAAAGTCAGTGATGTCAATCGGTTTCCCCGTTCAGCGTACATGCTCAATAAAATTATGAAGTAATTTAGAAGCCCCGAGTAAGCTTAGATTTTTGAATGCCACAAAATACAAATAGTACACTTTTGAAGAAACCACAATGCGATAAGTGCGAAGCACAACCCTATAACAAGCAGCAACCAGTTGTGTGGTACGTATGTTGTAAATGCATTCAGCGGTTAGTCTGTCTGTCGTTCGGCAATTATCCTGAGGCGTTCCTTATAGCTTGGCATTTTTCTTAAAACATTTTGCCACTTTTTTTCAACGATTTCCACCAGCAGTTATTTTGCGAGTTTTTTTTTTAATGAGCAAGGAAATACTCATCTTTTAGTTTTATCTTGCAACTACGTTGCTTTACGTCTTCCTCTTTCTACTAGTAATTGATTATTTTATGATCTGGCAAGCGTGCGGTTGGCAAAGTACATTATGGAATCTTAATGCCTGTTCGATTATCTGCATTTGTATGGTTGCCCATTCGTCCATTTGGGATTTTGAGACGCTCAGTCGCCGATATTGGGGTTGCGAACTTGCTTATTTACGATCTGCATCTTACGCTTACTTCGTGTTTTTGTGAAGGGAGTAAAATTTTTTGTGAAGAGGGATAAGAAACGTGTGCATGCAATTGACGACTGATCGAATCACCGAAAAACGAACCTTTAATAGAAGATTTGTGCATGTGATCGAATCCAATAAAAACTTACATTTTCGTTGTTTTTTTTTGCGGCTGGGTTATGAGACCTGGTTTGAATAATGAGTCACCAAAGCGCATAAACGTGTCACAACCCCTAGGCATGCGGTTCATCTTGTTTTCAGTGGCTTCGTCATGGCTATGCTTAAGAAGTTCGAATCGAAGTCTGCTCGAGTTAAAGGTATTATTTCTTTCAAATACTTCCGTCAGTTCTCTCTTTATAATAATTTTTATTCGTTTATAGCCTTGCAATTGGCAACGCTACTGTTTTGCCGACCACAATGTATAGCACAAGCGCCCGGTACAGGATTCGAACTGTGGTCTTCAGCCTTGACAAATTGTTACACATGACTTGCAAGTCGTCGAGGCGCAGTGGAAATTCGAGCGATTGACTGATCATGCAGCTTGTGCTGTGATACGAAGTAGACGGAGTATGACTTCTGGAATGTAATGGATACGTGTGCATTTGATAGTTGGATGAAGCAGCTCATCGCCGTGTAATGAAGAATTCCCTGTCCTTTGCGAACCGTTGCCATCGTTTTTTTTAATGATTATTTAAAACAATATCTTTTTAAATTTTGTCTTACAGTTTTTATTAAACTGTAAGATATTCATATAAATATTCATATTCATATTCATATTAAACTGCAAGATAAAATACTGGTATTTTATCTTACAGTTTAATATGAATCTCATAAAAGTGTTATAGCTAAATTACCTCTGAATTTGCAACCATCTGGAACTGGACAAGTTTGTGACCTTGAAGTCTATGTTCGAGTGAAAAAGGTTTTTAAAATACATTTGCAGGTATTTCGTTCCACCCGACGCGTCCATGGGTACTGGCATCACTTCACAGCGGCATTATTCAACTATGGGATTATCGCATGTGTGTAATGCTAGACAAGTTCGACGAGCATGACGGACCTGTGCGCGGAATTTGCTTCCATTTGCAACAGCCTATTTTCGTCTCTGGTGGCGACGATTACAAAATCAAGGTAGAGTTTTGCGGTCTGCTAATGTAGGCATTATGGCGCTGTTAATGGGGGGCGAGGGGGCGGCAGGCTGGTAGGAGAGGAGCAGAGGGACGCCTTAGTGCTTGCATCAATCAGGGTGGGCTTTTTCGGAACGTACCGGTGGCCTTTCCATCGGTGCGCTGCGTTGCGTCCAGTTCTCTGTCTTAGCAATTGTTGGGTTATAATAATCTCTCCCTTTAAATGCTTGAAAAACGTATCCCCCGTCAGTGAGCACATAGACTGATCGAGATAACCGATGGTGCAGCTTTAGAAGTGAGTAAGGCGCATGAAGTGAGAATGAAGCGCACCATGGTTTGAAGATTTGACATATGCTGTTATTGACAGATCGCTTTGGTAGAGCTGTGCTTGGCTTCACCACCGTAGCGTTTAAATGCACTGATATATGTTCTATATTAACAATTTTGCGACTTTATTAATCACTGTTGGGACTCTCAAGCTCATAACAATAGACACTAAACATAGGTGAGCTTAGCAAATCCCCAATTTTAGTCTCGATCGCAGCCTACCTCAAATTTCTTCCGCATCGGTTTTGCGGCTTCATTTTCTTTGTTTTTCTTCAGTGATCGGGCAGCAAATTGCGACTGCCCCTTTCCACTAATAGGAAGGTGAAAGGGGGTTAGCTCATGTTGGCACTGATCCGCTGAACGAGGCAGTTGAGGCTGTGAATACAGGGTCTCGTAAAGGAGAACGTTTTGATATCTTCATAGTGAGTCACTGTTGTTCGCAAAGCGAAATTCTTAAAATTGTTTGTAAAATGAAGGAAGAATACATCTTTTCTATCGGCTGACTTTTCGGATCGCAAACAGTAATTTCCTTTTTGCAGTAGTGGATGCCGATGTAGTAGTAGTCAGGGTTGTGTTTTGTATGGTAAAGTCGATGCGTTGGAACTGCGTGTGTTTCCGAAGTTGTTTGCTACTGACATTTTGATTAATAAAGTCGTCAGTGCAAAAAAAAAAAACAGTGGCAGGAAGTGAGATACGAAGTTGGAAGAATATCGAAACATGGGTCGCTTGATTCGAAGATGACTTTATAAACCGGAACGGCATGAAAGCAATTTTGAAGTACCTCTGCGTCCACGGTGCTGCACTAGTCTTACTATAAAGAGATGCCGCGGTCATGTACACTAAGTATTTTAGTAAAGAGGCTGAGCCATTTTGCAGTTCAGTCACTCTCTCTTTGTCATCTCATGGAAACCTTTTGCACTGGCATAAGGTCCTTGAGTTGGTTAAAATGCTGCTGTGCTTTATTGTGTTTTTACTTTCTAAATGTTTGAAAGATTCAGCATTTCGTCGAGCAGAGTCCTCGTCTCGAATAGAACATTATCCTCTTCCATGACTAAAACGAGAGTCCGGAGACCGTGTTCGAGATGATAGGACATTTGCGGAGTTCCAGGTATGGAATTACAAGCAGCGCCGATGCATTTTCACGTTGTTGGGCCATCTGGATTATATTCGAACGGCTTTCTTCCACACTAAGTATCCGTGGATTATCAGCGCATCAGACGATCAGACAGTGCGTATCTGGAATTGGCAGAGCCGCAGTAGTATTGCTATTCTCACTGGTTAGTTCCAGCACTGTCAGTAGTGTTGCTGTTCAACGGGAATTTTATATTGCATCTAGATGTGGAACTGTTAGAAATGACGGTTGTGAGTGGAGTGCGAGGAGGCAGCAGTGGGTTCCTCCTAATGAGTACCTCAAACGCGTAAAGAAAGAAACGTTTCACAAGCGACTTGAGCGACCAAAAGAATTTTTTTGCATTTACGAAATGAGCGCACCGTTTACTTGCTACAAGTGAGAATCCAAGGGCTGTGAATGAGTGTGTTGCGGGAAGATGAGCACCAGTATAGTTCAAAAGTTTTGCCGCCAGCATCTCAGGACGTGTTTGTGTTTTTCCGTTCTTTCCTGTTACTGCTGTCGTGGATATGTATGATGCGCTGCCGGAAAGGTGATGGTCTTCGCTGGAATGATGGATAAGTATGCAATGCATTGTTTGAAATGTTTTTTTAAAAAAATTCAATGAAGATATAACGTACAACGTCGACAAAGTTAGCCAATATTCACACATGTTTTTTTCTAAGTAAAGCTGTTTACACGATGCGACGATGGAAAACGTTTGTGGCGAGGGCGAAAACGGCGGCAGTGTTAGTGATGGCGTTTATTGATTAGAGTGTTTATTTGCTTGCTGCAGTGTTAAATTTGAGTACAACTTATTTTCGAGATCAACATGTGCTGTTCAACTGATGATGGGATTAAACTCGACGTAAATTTGGAAATCAGAAGGTTGCTTATTCAGAGATGTGTTGTATGAGAGGAAACTGTTAGGGTATATAATCAAAAAGAGGCTTTACAGGGCACAACCATTACGTGATGTGTGCGCAATTCCATCCAACCGAGGACTTGGTTGCGTCGGCTTCTCTCGATCAGACTGTTCGAATTTGGGATATCTCTGGCCTGAGAAAGAAGAACGTGTCACCGGGCGCGGGCAGCGATGTGACAAAAGCACGAGGCTCTGGAGCGACCGGCCAAGCTGATCTCTTCGGACAACCGGATGTTGTCGTGAAGCACGTCCTCGAAGGGCACGATAGAGGTGAGCTGTGTTCAGATGCTATGAGCGCTTTTTGAACTATCTTTCTATGTGGTATATAGTTTGGAGTAGACCAAGTAGAACTAGTTGATTAAATATCATGAAAATAAGCACGGTGGAGAGAGGTGAAGGTAGTTGAATGTTTTAGCGATGAAAAAGGAAACGAAGAAGGGTAGATTTAGTAGATACGAAGTGCTTCTGTTACGGCAGATACGATTCGTGTTCGATTTTTTTGCAAGATTTATTTCATAAAAGGCCAACGATAGGAAAGTGTCTAGCTCATGCTAGTTCCACATTACAGTCAAACGTGGGTTGCTCATCACGTTCCAAAATTTGTTTGCAGTCCATTTTTGGACCGGTTTTTGAGTCACGGTTTTTTAAGAGCAAGAAAAAATCAGTGGAAATTATTCGCAAGAAAACGTTTCGCCGAAAAAATCGTATTCTGGGAAGCTTCATGGGAATTTTCAAGAAATCTCGGTTTTTCTCATGCTAGTTGACCTATTGGTTGTGGAATATTCCTTAAAAGTTCCAAAAATTGCCGATTTTTTCACACCCTCCCCTCAAACTCCCACCCCCTTCCACCCACCCCTCCCCCTCGTCCACTGGGAGTGGGTGGGCGCCCATACATGTTTGGAATCACTTAATGCACTGAGCGCGTGAGCTTCAGATGTGTAACTACTTTGTTCATCTTTAAGCACTTGTAAATTGTGAATTGAAATTTTTACTCTGTGATAACTATGGCTGGATTAAGCGCAGTTAGAAGATTTATATTTAAAGCATTTTGGACTTATCTGATCTTAAAAAGAGTGAAATTATGGAATCATTGAAAGACAGTGATTGGTGGTTAGCGAAATAGGTTTGCAATGGTGAGAACAGACAGGCGAAAGAAATAGTTGCGAGTAATGCTGCTTATTAAACAACATGATTTTGAGGCGTGAACTGGGTTGCGTTCCATCCAACGATGCCAATACTCGTATCGGGAGCAGATGATCGTCAAGTAAAGATGTGGCGATACAACGAAAGCAAGGCCTGGGAGGTAAGTGTTTTTCTATTGGCGAAAACATCTTTTATTGCTTTTCATGCATGCTTCTCCATCACTCGTATTTGTGAAGTATGGAATTTACTCCACTCTATGGGTTACTGTTGTAATGTCATCCTTTACAAGCGTATACTTTCCATCACGTATGCGTGCTGTGTGTGTAGTCCTATAACTCTGAATTTAAACCCGCTCCATTGCAACCCCTGCTCATACTGTCATGTTCTTGCGTGCTGGCGGTCCCTTATAGAAAGAGATCGGTGATTTGAGGAAGTGCACTCTCGTTTTTACCGTTTGTTACATTCTTACGTTTCCTGCGCTTACGTGAACATATTTTTGGAGAACTTCGTAGCAGTACCGCATCGTTTGGACGCTCCCGACTGCAGCATGATGATTTTTCACAGCAGTTCTTCAAACAGCTTCGGCTCCAACACTGCAAAAACGAATTCGTCTCCAGTTCTGCTTCACACTTCTCCCATTCTTTTTCGTTTTCGTTTATCCAACGCTTTGTTCAAAAACCGTTATCTTATTTGTTCGATGAGTTTGCAGGTGGATTCATGTCGCGGTCACTATAATAATGTGTCGTCGGTATTGTTCCATCCGAGGTCCGAGTTGATTCTGAGTAACTCAGAGGACAAAAGTATTCGTGTTTGGGATATGCAAAAGAGAACGTGCCTGCATACGTTCAGGTTATCTTTCTGTTGTCTCTGTAGTTTTGGTGTCTCTCTAATTTAGAGAGGCATTCATCACCTTTAATTGTGATGCAAACGGCTTGAAAATAGAATGGCTTGAAAGGATAGAACGTGAAGAAAAAAAAATAGAAGGGTGCGTTTTGCTGATGTTAAGTTGGCAGATTTCCGAGCTTGTCTTTTGAACTCATAGCGAAGTGCAAAATTGGACATAATGATGTTGAACATAATAATAAGCTGATATACAGCGTGGAGTAAGAAAGGCAAACATGAAAGTAAATGACTTTTCCGTCTTGCTATACATCGTAGTTTGGTTTTATGCCTTGAAAGTCTGAAAATTGCTGTGTCGGCTTCGAGGTAATTCTCTTATTTTATTGTGTGTGTATTTGTTTGTCCGTGTGCGCGTGTGTCTGTGTGTGTGTGGTGTTTGTCTATGTGTTTGGGTGTGTATAGTGTGGTGTGTGTGTACTTGTGTGTGCGTGCTAGTGGTCTGGTGTTTGTGTATGTGTTTGGGTATGTATAATATGGTGTGTGTTTGTGTGTGTGT
>JPKZ01002486.1:963328-979145 GCA_000803305.1 Toxocara canis | reverse complement strand
GGTGTGGGTGGGGGGGGGGGGGGGGGGGGGTGTCTGTGTGTGTGTGTTTTGTATGTGTGTGTCTGTGTATGTGCGTGTTTGTGTGCTTGTGTGTGTGCGTGTTGCCATTTTTGAGTGTGAATGGGAATTCACCCCATCTCATGTCCCTTGTGTTGGCTTATGCATGCGAATGGTTTAATACAAGTTCCATAGTGCTTTTAAGAGCGTGCTCATATGGTTATGTGTGGCAAAGTGATATAGTGAAAGAGAGTGTTGACTGAGTTTGTCGATTGTTCGTACCTGCATATGTTTGCAGACATGACAATGATCGCTTTTGGGTGCTCTCAGCGCACCCCACTTTGAACATGTTCGCAGCAGGTCACGACAACGGCATGATCGTGTTCAAGATCGAGAGGGAAAGGCCAGCGTC
The DNA here is from genome assembly GCA_000803305.1 of Toxocara canis. Taxonomy (NCBI): domain Eukaryota; kingdom Metazoa; phylum Nematoda; class Chromadorea; order Rhabditida; family Toxocaridae; genus Toxocara; species Toxocara canis. The sequence continues at coordinate 978,736 of JPKZ01002486.1, read as the reverse complement.
CTGCGTTCATGAAAACCTTGTTTTCTACGTCAAGGATCGACAGCTGAGAAGGCTGGACATCACTAACAAGTTTGTTTGATATCGCTACTTGGGCTTGCATTCTGTGACATCAGTATGGTTGGTTACACACAAATTTTTAAAAGGCGGCCAACATTTCCTCGTGTTCGTGAAAAGTTTATTGGATAAAGGAAAACAAGGAGGCAAAAATTTGTGAAGCGCGATTTCTGAGTATGTCTGATGATGGCATCGCTCCGCTCCAGATATGTATTACATGATAACTTGGAGGGAATCCATATTCTTAGAGATAAACGGGATGCTCACCAATTTTTTTGTCTCATTTTCGCTATTGCCAGAACTTACATTATTTTAGCTGGGAAAGCTATTTCGAAATGCAACATCTTTGTAACGTCCTGCGGCATGCATTCTTTCTGTTTCTCCACATTTGCATTTTTCTGCCGTTATTTCCCATGCTTTTTGGGAATTTTTTGGCCGGAAAATTTTGAAACATCCTCGTTCACCGTTTTCGGTTGTGGCGGAAACGAGAAGAGAACTGGCTTCTTGCTTTTAATCCAAAGTAGATCTACCAGATTAGCTCACACATCCGCATATTCTCAATTCAGGTGAACGTGGCGCCGCATTCGCTGTAGTCTAAGATAGAGAAACAGGGCGCATTGCCGTTTTTGACCCATCCTATAGAAAAACCCACCGATGTTGATTTTACAATTTCTTAGTCGGAAATTGTCGGTCTAAATATTTGTTTATTTGATATATACATTAGTTTTAAACTTTTATTTTCAGCAAAGACGTGGCGTTGATCCAACTGCGAGGCAATAAACTTACTCAGTCCTACTATTCGCTCCATTACAATCCCGCTGAAAACGCGTTTCTCTTAATTACGCGAGCAGTAAATGCCGAAAACAGCACATATGACATTTATAGGGTGGTTATTTTGTCGTTCATTACTAAGTTGTGCTCTTATGTACTGATGAGTGGAAATTTTTACAGCGTTTTACAGTGACTGAAAATTTTACTAGTTTTTACGGCGTTTCGTAGCTCCTCATAACCGCACAGCCGAGCGATTGTGATGAAGAAGGGTTGGGGACATTTTCAAGAGAAATGGACTTGATGGGAACGTATTCCAACAGCTTCACTTTTTTTCTTATTAGTATCTCTTTATTAATCAACAAAGGCAATTAGAAGAAAAGAAATCGGGTTGCGGTTGTTAATTGGATTGATTGTAAAACGAATGCGCAACACGGTTTCTGATCGAAATGCGCCACATTGCATTGCATGTGCGCAGTGGGCGACTAGATCGATTGTGCACAACTGCTGCAAAGCTTATTGTTTGCAAGGGCGTATGATATAGAGTTTTTGCATTAATAATTAAAATGAGGCTATTAATTTGATTTTCATGTTTCATATATTTATCGTTCGCTGTAAGTGCTGCAGTCTCTTTCTGCGTTTCGTTGCTTTGCTTTTTGATAAGCACAAATAGTGTACGGCGACGTATACGTTCAAAGATTTCTTTTGTTTTCTTCTATCTTCTTCCCAATATTTTTTTGCGTTTCGTATTTTTTCGCATTGTTCACACAAATTTTTCACGCCTCTTTCCACTCGCTAAGTAAACTTTCTTAAGCGAGTAATCAAAGGTTTTGGTTAAGTTGGCTATTATAGTGACCTTCAATGAAGGCAAGTTTACAGGTTCCAAAAAGCTCTGATGATGGTGCTTCTAGCGATCCGCCAGAGGGAAAGCGCTCAGCAGGAGTGGCAGCTGTTTGGGTTGCGAGAAATCGTTTTGCAGTTCTTGATAAGAATCAGCAGGTTACTTGCTGGTTTGCATGGTGCATTTAAACTGAATGCTTTAGGCTATGAAAACTTACTGGAATATTTCGGCACTGATAGGTGCTAACTAACTTTAATACTACCGTAAAACACATGCTGAGCACATTGCATATAAACTTGCATTTGGGGATCCTGTGCTCAAACACCTGCATCCAGCCGGGTGGGCACTCATGCGATCGTAAAGGGTGCGATAGCGGTATCTGCTTGCGTAAACGCTAACTTATGGACATGGTTGAAAAATGGAAGCGCAAGAACCTGTGCTCCCCTCCCCCCCCTATCCCCGCTTTCTCCCACCCTTTCCGTTCCCTCTTTCGTCCTTGTTAGGATTTCATGAATTGATGCTTCCACCTCTCCTCTCCTCATCAAAAGAGTTAAGCAAAAAATACTAAGCATTTAGATCGTCATTCGCGAGGGGGTTATAAGAAAGTAGTTATATTCAGATCACAATTCGCGATCTTTCTAACAAAGAGAGCAGAAAAATCGAACAAAACACTGTGGTAGACGACATATTTTACGCCGGTACCGGACTGCTGCTGTTAAAGAATGGAGAAGGGCTTCAGCTTTTGGATGTTCAACAAAAGAGAGTTGTTGCGGCTGTCAAGGTTGCCAAGGTATCAGATTTTAACTTCTGTTGGGGACATGTGTTTTCTTATGTGCGCTTTTTTAAGAAAAACTTTGACATAGTTGTATTTCAGCATATATTTTAGGGGCACTGGAAGACGCTTTGTGGATTTCTAATCGCCAACACGTTTTTAGTTATTCCAGCTTGCTCACTTAGGTGTATAAGCCCTGTAAGAATTGAACTGGCATATTTGTTCCCATTTTGTGGAAAAGTTTTGCTAGAAAGCTGAAGATGCAGAGAGCTGCACACACCTGTTTCGATTATAGGCTGTCACGAATGAAATATATATGATTTTCTAACTACAGCTGTTTAAATTTTTATGTCTTCATTTTTGCTTTTCGGTGTATGGCTTAAAACGCGAGATACCGCTACTTGAATTCCTTCCTGAAAATAAAAGATTTTAAGTGTTGCGCATTTGAAAAAAGAGTGTTTTCCAAATAGGCTTGCATTATTTGTGTGTTATACATAGAACTGCTTTAAAGTGGTGTCAATAAAGAAGGTAACCATAGGGAGAGGAAAGGCGACGATGACTAATGGTAACAAAGCGTCCGTCGTCGTCACTGATTAGATGAAGTTTCTGAAGTGGCTATATGTTGCGTTCATTTTCCTCTTTGCACGAATGGTTGCGCGCTCAATGAGCTTGTTTGCAGGTGAAGTATGTGGTGTGGTCGAGAAATATGCAATATGCGGCTCTTCTCAGTAAGCATTCGCTCACGCTAATAAATCGCAAACTTGAGGTTAGCGTTTGAGCTCCTCAGCAGCGTTCACACAAGCTCCCCTTTCTTCGAATTTAGGTCTTTTCTCAAGTTTAGTGCCCTTTTCAGTCGCGCTACTTCCTAAATAAACCAAAGGATTTGTCCCTTGATCGAACTAAGTACCAGATCGCTGTTTCACGTATGCCCTTCCCACTTTAGGACAAATTGAAGTGCTAGGATCTCCGGAATTTTGGCGAGCTTTAGTATCAGCATCTCCGCATGCCTGCTTTTGGTCACACGTGCTTTTTCATCTCTTTTAAAAAAAAAAGCTCGAACTGTTGAACGAAAGTTTGCGTAAGACGTTGCCTAGATGCTTCTGACAATTTAAAACAGATATCAGAATATGCGTTTTGCAGGTGCTTTGTTCAGTGCAGGAATCCACTCGTGTAAAAAGTGGTGCATGGGAGGACAGCGGTGTGTTTCTGTACACAACAAGCAACCACCTTAAGTATGCACTGGTGGCAGGGGACTGCGGTATCATACGAACGCTAGATGTACCTGTTTATATCCTGGCTATTCGTGGCGAGAGGCTTTATTGTCTGAACCGGTTAGTTTTTCTTACTTTATGTTGTGCTGTAAAGTATGCGCAGTTTATTTTAGAGCCTGATTTTGGTGATGCCGACTGCTGTGAGGCGAGTCACAGAATGTTTTGTAAACTCAACTAAACATCTAAACGTTCTCTGGACTGAGTGAGTTATAAACGTTGCCTTGCACGTTTCGCGATTTATGAGCAGCACAACTGTTCAAGCGAGATTTCGGCGTATGTATTTTAAGAAGAAATTGAAGCCACAATTTCGCAAATTGGTGCTTATAGCTGTTTATTGTATTTCTTTTTTTACAACGCAGAAACAGATTTTGGATTTGGTCTTCGTATTGTATCATTGTAGCGAAGCAGCTCCGGTGGAGGTTCCCATCGATCCGACTGAGTATCGCTTTAAGTTGGCACTCATCAGTCGTCGATATGATGAGGTCTCAATTCTTTTCCGCTTTTTTCTTTAATCTTCATGCAGTAAACGCAACTGAATTTGTGCGAATACCGCGTTGCCAAGCTCCTCTTTCTTCGACGGGGCCTTCGCTCGGATAAAAATGATCTCTTCCTGAACACAGAACTTTAAAAATACAGCGGAATTTTGTGATAAAAGCTCCATGCAGCGTGGGCGCAAAAAAAAGAGTCTCTATGTATTACACATTTTGAAGAGCTTTTCGATTCTATAAAAAACTGTGAACACTTATAACCATAGACGTGTCACTCAAGCTACTGTGTTCTATAGACTTCTTAATGCTTTCTTGGATTCTTACAATTTGAAACAGTAACATTTCTCCGAATGTACGCAAGAAGTTCCGCGCTTTGATAGTCGGTAGACATGTGTAAGCAAAGTGAAACTTTTTATGGATAATAGAAAATTGTATGATAAATTGCATGGAGCAACGTGTAACGGAAGTTGCTTGCGAGTATGGCAATTTTGTGACACGTTTGTACGTCTTTATGCATGCGTGTATTTGTGTGTCTTTTAAGCAGCTCATGTGCTCTTGACCTATTGGAGCGTTCTCTGAAATAGATGCTGCGCTTTCCATAATTTTTTTCCCCTTCAGGTGCTTTTTTTTGCAAGCAGCAAATTTCATTAACTGACCTATTTCGAAAATGTTTTTTGAAAATTTGAACACATGACCAATGTACCCATCAGCACTTCTTCACAGGTTTTGATTGATGCAGTTCTGCTAATCGAGTTGGCTTCAACAGGGAGTTTTTTAAAATTTCTTTTGAGGTTTTGCTTTGAATTTTTTCCTCTGCTGTGATATGTTCTCTGTTTTCTGAAAACGAAAGGGAATTTTGAAGGTTTTAAATATGGTGAGGTCAGCGAAAATGGTTGGTCAGTCAATAATTGCATATCTGCAAAAGAAGGGCTATCCAGAAGTGGCACTTCATTTTGTCAAAGATGACAAAACGCGATTCGGACTGGCTCTCGAGTGTGGAAATCTTGACGTAATTTTTGTTGTTTGTTTTTGAAAGCATCTGTGCAATTGTGTATATTTGGTTGGCGCAAGAGTTAGTCCAAAATCCTTTCGCAAGCTCGGGAAATCCTTTTTCGGAAACTGGATTCCATGAGGCGTTTCTAAGATCCCAAACGAGATTCGCAATTCGGATCCATAGACAGATACTGTTCTCAAGTCCTTAGTTTTAGATCTTCGTGCGCGAAGTATGGAAAGTTTTAACGTCGTAGTTCAAGAAATAACTCGGTCTTGGAGGAAGATAAATACACAATTGTGCGTTTCAAAGTAGGGCGCATCTAGTAGGACTATGCATATATTGAAATCAAAAAGATTTTGCGGCCTCATCTGGGAATACTATGCGTTTTTGAGATTTTTTGTTCGAAATGTGCTAAGATATTCATCGTAAAAGCGTACTTTTTCCATTATATCTTCCCGTTTTTCTAATGTATAAAGGCCTGTTGCGTCAGAAATGCTAAGATATATTGCTCACTAAACGCATTGTTTTCAACTTCTGACGCGATCAGAAATTTGTATGGCAAGATGGGTGAAGCGAACCCAAGAATTTTCAGTTGAGATGAGCGAAATGAACCAGGAAAGTTATCCGTTTAGGCGACCAAAGTAAGCCAAATAACTTTGAGGTAATGCGAGCGAATCTAGTAGAAAATTGGTTGTGTGAAGAGCAATGAGATGTGCGCTGAACATTAAGGTTGGCCACCAAAGATTCGTGCAGGAATTATGTTTGAAGGGCACCTACCTTAACGATGTGATCATGCAAATACAGCAACAGTTTCAAACGTAAAGGGTCACTCCTAGTATCATTCATTGCAAGCGAGTACCTGCGGAGGGAAAAGGTGGGGGGAAGTCTTGTCACTTAACCTACCTTCTTCTACTGATTTGTCAGTCAGCCGAAGAAACTGATTGTGACGTTTTGAGATAGCGCTGGAGGCAGCAAAAAAGCTGGATGATAGAGCAGTTTGGGAAGCTCTCGGAGAAGCCGCTCTCATGCAGGGCAGTCATCAGGTTGGTTGGCTGGAATTTAGTTAATTCCTTGGGCAAGCGTTGATGATGCCATGATTTTCGTTATTATTTTCTTTAAAAACTAGTTTTCTAAGCTAAGAGAAATATAAGGAAGAATTCAGAAGTCGCAGGTGCTTAAGGGTTTTTACGAAGTATTGCGGTTGGGTCTTGTTTCTTTTGAAATCTTTGTATTCATTTTGCTTCCTTGGGAAATGATTCATCGTTCTGGAAATATTCAAACTATGTTACTACCAGAAGCACGTTATCGGTTGTTTTGATTAACTGTTCAAAAAGAGAAAGTTCCATAAAAATGCCTAGATATGGGGACGGAGCGGGAGAGGGACGTTGTGGTTTGAGGTCTCAGTCTGATCACCTCCAAATTTTTGCATAATGCTAGAGGTGGAGACGAAGGCAGGAACTTTCAGGATTCTTCGTCATAATCCCTCCGGCTTTTGCAACCTGCAGAACCGAATGTCCTCCACTCTTTCTGACCAAGTTTTCGGGAATTTCAATTGTTCTGCTAGCACCAGATCGCCAAACTTGCAACGTGGAAACAGTCCTTTTGGCCTTAGAGCATATTCGCTTGGCAACACTTATGATATATAAAATTTTGTGCTCTACTAAGGCATGTTTGAAAAGTTTGCAAACTGTAACACCTTGTTCGTCGGGATTGTAAAATCATTTATCCGTTTCAGAAAACGAATTTCCCCGTTCCATCTGTAAACTGGGATTTTTCCGTCCGAAACGCTGTTTTCTGCGAATGAAGGCAGAAAAGTCAAAACTCTTGCCTCCATTAATAACCCATCTAACGTCAAGAAATTCTTTTGCGATCATTGTTTATTGAGGGCGTTTTGAATTTGCAGGTGGTTGAAATGTCTTATCAGCGTACGAAGGACTTCCAAAAACTCGCATTTCTATATGTTATAACGGGCAATATGGAGAAACTGCAAAAAATGATGAAGATTGCTCAAATTCGAAAGGTGTGCTAGTTTTTTTTTTTCAGTAAGAAGCTTTTTATAACTGATAAAGGACGAATTTGCAAGGGCGGATGTATTCTTTTTTCAGCAGCCGAGAAAGGCTGCATTTTCAGCTTTCGAGAAAGGTACCATTTCGACTTTCTGAAAGATCATTTCACATTAAGTGCAGAATTAGTCTTCCATATATCTGTTGCTTTTCTTACGGCGAACTATTCCCACTTTTAAGCTATGTTATATAAACGGGTCGATATCGTGAATTATCACTATGTACCTTATAAAAGAAGTACATATGCGTGTTTTAATGTCGTGGATTAACACCAAGAGCTATACAGTTCGGAAATTTGGGAAGAAATGTGGTATTGGCGTTGTATGCTACCGCCGAACAGATTCTGTGAGGCGCGCATGGCTCTTTTATATAGTGCGTATAGATTTATGGTGCTGAATCACCAGAAAGCATGATGAATCTTACGTCAGCCAGTGCGAGTCAAAGCCAGCAAGTTTTTTATTTTTATGTTTTTTTCGTTTATTTTTATCCCGGTTTGCTTACATCACTGTGATCATATGATCATGTGAACTGCTTCCGATACGTCCAGTAAATGTTTGCATGATCAGCAACACAGAACTGCAAGCAAGTCATTCTTTCCCTTTTCTGCGGTCCGTTTTTTGAACAGTTATCATAGATCCTGTTCAACGGGCACCTGAAGTTGTTTGTAAATTGTCGACAAATATTGTTTGCGTAAGTTCATGATGTCAGTTATTTCTCTTGACTTAAATTTTTGAGTGAATAAGCGATAATATTTCAGGACTCTCACGGACAATACGAAACAGCGCTTTTCCTGGGAGATGTTCGTGAACGAATTAATGGTTCGTTTAGCCGTTTGATGCCGCATTTAAGCCTTCGACATTTCCGTTGCTGGGAAAAATTCGTAGAGGTAGAGGGGAGGAGGGAGGGGATTTTTCTTCGTTCTGTGGAGGGATTTTTTTGCTGTGTGAGGGCGGTGAATTTTTTTGCTGTTGGGGGCGAGGGATTTTTTTTTGCTCTGTGATGATGATCTAATGTGCCACTCCGACATGCTTTTGCATCGCTTTTCATCCAGCCACTTTTTCTCTTCTACCCTCAGCGAAAATGCTAAAGGTCAACTGCTGAAGTACCACGTTGATTTCGTCTTATCGATTGTGTTTCTGCAACAGCTACTGGACAAGGAGTGATAACATTTTAAAAGATATTACATGATTCAGCAAAGGAGGGAGTGTTTTGTGGATGTAATCCAGAATATACTCTAGCGCTAACAATGCATAGTTGCTCGGCGCTGTTTCGATGGCTTTACAGAGATCTCTGGCTCATCGGGACATATGATACAAACAAGAGAACCATTTTTTGTAAATTTTCGGTAGTGATGATTGCATGGCTGGCTTTGTTTGGTACGTTTCTAATGGTCTGTGCCGTGAAGCGGCAATGCATTGGACTGTTTTTAGCTAAAACATTTTGGCATAATGGAGAATGTTGTAAGTGAATGACGGAGTTAGGTACTCGTGGTCAATGCTGGGCATTATTGTGAAACAAAAAACACATCTGGATACGTCGATTTTAAGTTATTAGCTGCAATGGAACGTAGGGTTGCTTGAATTGGACCTAGTTATGTTTTATGCTATTGTATTATAGTTTGATCTGATCATTGATCTGGTCACAGTTTGATGGACACAGTTTGATCTGATCATTTTAATGTTTCGTAGTGAAGATGCATATTTGGTTTTTTCAGTTGCATTCCGTGAAATGCGATGTTTGAATTGGCGGTCTTTTTTGAATGTAAATGTGAGATATTCATATCCAGGTCATCTTGAATGCGAGAACTAAATCAATTCAGATCATTTTGGAAATTAAATTTATTAAATTTAATTATTTGTTAAGGAATCAAAATTAAATCTATTAAATCAAAAAAGGAAAAATTTTGGAAAAGTTTTGATTATGGAAAGATGGTGTGGAATTTTCCGCCAGCGTTTAACGATTTGTGCATGACCAAAAATCTACATGCATTGCTGGCTTGTCCAGGTGGGTCATGGCTTATGGCTTAAAGATTAATCGATTATTTGTTGTAGTTCTGAAGGAGGTTGGTCAAACTTCGTTGGCTTATTTGACGGCAGCTACACATGGGTTCAACGAAGAGGCAGCGCAACTTGAGGCTGAGCTAAGCGCAAAAGGACAAAATCTGCCTCCTGTTGATCCAAATGCGCGTTTACTTGTGCCACCGCCTCCCATTCAGCAGGTTGCTTGATTATGGCTTACTTCCATAGTTTTGCAGTTTGTTGTTTGTTGTAAAAAGTAGCGTTTCTTAAATATAGATTTTGATTCTAACTGCCATTGCTACTCCATTTGTATGGATCAGGAGCTAAATCGTACATATTCCAGATAGAAGATAACTGGCCACTTCTTACGACATCTCGTGGACCGTTCAGCGCACAGCTGCTCAATGGTGTGGGTGATGGGGGTGTGCGGACCGGTAAAGTGGCACGTGCTGCCGCGGCGTTCGCTCATAACGAAGAGGCTGATGTGGTACGTTCGTTTTTAAGAGGAAGAGAAGAATCACTTGACGATTGGAGCGTGGGTTTACTGAGTAATACGTTATTTGAAGAAAGGATTAAGCGGTTTTGATTAATTTCAGGTGCTTTAGTGGTTGAAGGACTTGTTTGATGGTTGAAGTTGGAGGATTGAAGTACTGCCATCACCTGAAAAAGTGCTTGAGCACGAGCCCAAGCGCTTGTTGAGGTGATGATAGCAGAATAACAAGGCGAGTAAAATTATTTGAACAGCTCGTAGCTTTCTGAGTGAATGACGGCGCATGGGAAGTGATTGGGTGGAAAAGGTGCGGCTATCAAATTCAGTTTTTAAGCCACGGTTTGAGTACAGCGCGGAGCATTGCAAACTGCAGCTTATATGTGAAAGTGCTCCGATCTCAAATTCCCGATTTGGAAGTGAAGAATTTTTAGGAAAATGAAATGAAAATTTGAGGAAAATCGGCAGCAGTGACAGATATTGATTTGGTAGACATAATTGCTCTGAAAAGCAGCTGTTTGACCGAGTTTCGAGCAGAAATGTGTCCAAGCGTTCTTCAATCGTTTTCCTGGCTTTTACGAACCGTTTTTGATGAGAACTGAGGAAAGTGTAATCGTGCCAGCCTCTTGGTGTGCTTCCCGGCCTGTCTTTTTTTTTTGTTTTTTTAGCAGAAGAGGTGATTTTTCTGCACTTTTGTAACAAGGGAAGATGATTGCATGGACTTTAATCTGACTGAATTCGGGGTCGTTTATTGATGCAGTAGTATGGCATGAATTACGGGAAGGCGTGTCAACATCCATGCTATACGGTTTTTGTGAATACATGAAACTGGCTTGCCTTGGTAAAGGGGAAGCGAATAGAACGAATATATGTCTTTGTGTAATTCGAGACTCGTGCTGCTTTATGCCCCTGAAATCTGAATTCGCTGTGCGTTATGATAGTTTCAAAAAAACTACGCATTTTTCGTTATTGATTTAGGAAGCAGTGGACATCTTCAAACATATCGTTTAGTGGAGTGCTAACACCTCTTTTCATATTTTCCGGATTATTGCTACGGTAGTTTATCTACGGTAAAAACGTTGTTAGCGCATAGAGCCACTTGAACTGTTAAAATTATATAATGGCGAATACGACAATTATCGCTATCATAATATTTCGACATATCCTCTCTCAAATTTCTACCCTGGACTGCTGGTTGCGGAAAGGTAGCGCTGTTATCCGATCATGGTAACCAAAGACAAGCAAATGCAGATAGCCATTCTGGGACAGAAAATGGCTACTGCTAACGATACTCCGTCGTTACTAGTCGAGTGGTTTGATCGGGATATTGTTTTTAAATGCAAAACGGCAATATTTACAGTGCCATCTATTCTATAGTACATTGTCTGAGGCGACTGGTCATGAACAAAATAAAGGGTCTGTTCAGGTGACAGGCGACGCGTGGGGAAGCGATGATCTGTTGCTGGATGAAGAGGGCAACCCCGATATCGATGAGGATGATTTACCAGGTGGCAAATCCGAAGACAAAGGAGGTGATGATGGATGGGATGTGAGGATTTTTTCTGCTATGTGATAGGTTGACAGAAGAACAGAAGAAGTGACTGTGGTATTAAGTATTCATTCTGATATTCTGTAGGGAGAGGTTTTCAGCAAACAGCTGGGAAGGATTCATTGATAGGTGCCTTTAGTGAGCAGTTTGACAGAGAGAGGGTAGCCAAAGGTAGGAGCGATTGGCGGGAGGGAGGAGGGAGGGGATCGTTGGGGAGCGATTTGGTCCATAGGTGACAAACAGTGAAAGAATTGCTCAGGAAGGGATTCTAAAAGCACAGAGATGATATGGGACTTGATGGAAAGAACGGCATCCAGACGAGGAAGGTGGGGAGTGCTTGTTCGAGAGGGACCTCAATGTGGAGCAGTCTGACAGTGAAACTCTGACGGAAAAGTCTGGGAGCTGGTCCCCGTCGGGGTCTCGCAAACCCATAGCGTATCTGTTCCAAATTGTTATCTTGCCCCGGCAGCGCTTGTTTTCATAAGACTAGGTCTTATAATAGTTTTCCGTCGAGACTGTCTGACCTCCGACATCGGCAGTTTGCTAGCGTCTAGTGGACGAATGGACGACTTTAGTTACTTTAGTTTAGATGCGGTTCGGCTTGAAGGTGAAACCGGCGATGCACTCGATTCCGTGGAGCTTTAGACTGGCCATTGCATAGCATGCTTGCATTTAAATGTTTGATAGGTTTTTTTTTATTCGATTTTAACGGAACTTTTTTCCGCTGCAGTGACGATAGTATTAGTGCCGTCAGCTGTTTCAGTATACAAATTGTTGATTGTGTGGACTGGGCAAGTGGAAAACTTTGAAAAGTAAGTGCAGTTCTATGAAGTGTTCGATGGTCGCACACATGTCGTTGTTCTCTGAAGAAAACTCCGTAACATAATATGTTCTTCAAGCTTCAGGGAGTTCCAGTTATAGTTTTACTTATATACGTTCACAGATAAATTGGAAAACGCCGGATATTTTAAGGCGTGAGCTCAGTTGTGGTTTAACTTGTTTGGCTCAATTTCGAAAGTTAAGGTAGATGATGATCTGGCATTGCCGGCAGACGTTGAAGTGCGAGCAGCTATCGACGATGAGGACGGCTTCTATTCGCCTCCAACGCGTGGACAACCCCCATCGTTCTACTGGCCCAACAGCTCTAGGTTGAGCATCCAGAATTTCATTAGCGAATGTTTTGTTCTTTAGAATCACTGGTTTGAGCCAAGAGACTGTCTAGAGTGTTGAAAACGAACTGTTCTTGTGTTTGGCTTGAGACAATTTTGATCTACTATGGCGTTGTTCGAACGCTGAGTTTTGGGTTGAGGACGTGATTGATTGGACGAAAATCTAGGGAAGGCCTTCCAGTTCAGCTGCTGACTCAAAATATGGTGGACATGTAATTTTACGGATGCTACGGTCCCTCCACAGATAATGCTTCCACAGTTAGCTTTTTCATAAATGTGCGCTGGAAAAAAACTTTTAGACAACCGTGTTATCGATCGGCCCGTCACTACCTGCAGCCATTAGATTTCATACTTTGATTTTGTAACTTTAAGATTAGTGGCTGATCACGTAACGGCAGGTGCATTCGATAGTGCGGCACGTCTTCTGCAGGATCAACTGGGCATTACGCGCATCGAACCTTTCAGACAGCACTTCCTCACTGCTTACGCGAGGTTATTTTTGTCCATCATTCTGTGTATAAAATACATGCCTTCACAGAAGTTTGATGTCAGCGTTAGGGGATGAATGTCAGGGCGAAAAAGGCTCACTCGTTGCGTACGATGGAGGTAGAGGGAAGGGAGAGAGAGAGGGAGAGTGAGTGAGATGTATGGCGTTCGTTGTGGCCGCGGTGAGTCAGTTCGACCAATCGTTTTAGAATAAGCATTAGACTAAACATATATCGCTTTTATCGATTGGGATTTTACTGAGTTGCAGTGTGCGGAAGGCGCTGTTACATGCTGCGTTATTAGAGAGGGCGTTGTAAAATGGTTTTATAATGCATAAGCAGCATAATTCTATGGAGCCAGCATGCGTAACGCGATCGAGTAGCCCGAATAATTTCGAGTTGTTTGATTACTGCTGTGTCAGTGTCTTAGGCTTCGTGTCTCATTTGGGAGCTACTCATTGTGCGTTGGTTGCTTATGGAGATTTGTGATGTGCGCGTTACGCGTTTTACACTGAATAAGTTTACGATGAAGAAATGTGTTGTTCACGAACATCATTTACGCAATAACTATTTCTGTTTATTCAACGATCCGCACATTAAAGCATTATCAGGAGTGTATAGGACATAAGTCATTATCAGCAATGTGTAGAACACACAGCGATCACTGGCATCGCGGTCGCCCATTATGAGTTCAGGCCATGTAAAGTGCAGTTAATTGTACAGGTGCAGTTTTCTGCGAAACAGTGAGTTGTCTTGGTAGAAGTTGTAGAAATTCGAAGAGAAGGCAGGGAAAAGAAAATAACTGAAATGGCGGAAACGTCAGATAAATGCCATTCATTATTGCGCAGTTGATGTCCTTCAGCTATATAAGTTATTCAAGGAAAATCCTGAATTGTCACTATGCGAGTTATGCAGGAAAGAACTCGACATCAGTTGTGGGATCTGTAGTATGCGGTTTTGCTCTAAGTACCTATATATATGCTTCTACGAGTTCCTGTTTTGTTAGTTGGGGACTGTGCTCGAGAAATCATCCATCCAAGGACCGACTAGTCGATCCGTTGATCGATTAATTCATTGCATTGGGAAAATCACTAGTACCGCAGATGGGGATGGCAAATGGATAGCTTTCAGTCGCGGACTTGGAACAGGCGATCCTGATGCGCCCAAGGATCTTTGGAAACGAAGTGAATAACGCTTAAAATGGGTGGGTGCAAAATTTCCTGTTCATCCCGCATATTTTTTTGCCATTTTTTCTTGTAGATACCCCTGCCAAGAACTTTTTGTGTATACCGTTAGTAGCTGTTGATTGTGGTTTTTTTTTTTTGCAGATCTCGTACTGCGTTCGAGGGTTTGCCTACTGCGGGCGTCGGTTTCGCTTATCCGCTGCGCAATTGGCAGGAGGCTTCTGGCAAAAATGGATTGCCAGCTGTGGGCCTCCACTTGGGTGATTTGGCAAATCGTCTTCAGACGTGCTATCACCTCACTACTAGTGGCAAGTTCGCAGACGCGATCGATAAACTTAGGCAACTGCTGCTTTCGGTGCCTCTTCTTGTCGTTGACTCGAAGCAAGAGGTACATCGCCAAGATTTTCAAGTAGCTATTACATAAAATAAATTGGCTAATTCATATTACAATGCAGTTTTTCAAGTGTGCTAGAGTGAGAGCCAGAAACATTGCAGTAGGTTTGGTTCACCAGAACACAACTGCTTGATGTTGATGCCATAGAAGCTTTGGAATATATATCTGAAGATAGAATTTAAGGGTTTTTTAGACGATTGGGACGATTTTTTTATATGCAAAATATCTGAGAGCTTCATGAGTAAGCCATATAGCATGGATAGTTTGAAAAAGCATGACGATGATGCAAGAATGAGGGACAATACAGGACATTACAGCATATTTGGCAAACTATAAAGTCGATTCGTCATCAGACTTTTGCGCTTTTGAGTAGTATTTTGCAGCGCATTAAGCGTATATGGTTTTGCAGGTGGCGGAAGCTCAGCAACTGATCGATATTTGTCGCGAATATCTGGTAGGACTCCTTCTGGAAACGGCTCGTAAAGAGCTGCCCAAGGACACTATCGAAAATGCTAAACGCAACGCCGAAATGGCAGCATATTTTACACACTGTCAACTACAACCGGTTCCTATGCTTTTTTATTAGTGTTCTTGAGCATGTTGAATTATTTTTCGTGAACTAGTTGGCATCAGTTTGGTGAATTTATATGGGTAGTGTGTTATATGAGAGTTCAGCGATATTATCTAGGTTTTTCTGGCGGCTTCCGAATTTATGTGTGCTTTCGTTTTATTTTTGTATATCCTTCCTAAATTTATAACTTAACGTTCAAAGCGCTGAAGTATCTACCTGTTGTGCGCCTCCAAAAAGGCATTCCAGTAGAGGCATTTTGCAAAAGCGAGCCATTGCAAAGGGATCATGTTTTCTTATGGG
>JPKZ01002486.1:946674-962788 GCA_000803305.1 Toxocara canis | reverse complement strand
GATATGGGATGCGTTATTTGCTGACCGCTGATGTGGGCATGTGAAGATTTCACTTTCAGGTGCACCAAATATTGACTCTGAGAACGGCAATAAATCTTTTCTTCAAGCTGAAACAAATGAAAACCTGCGCTTCTTTTTGCAGAAGGCTTCTTGAACTTGGTTGGTCTTTCGTTCACTTTTTTTGTCGCTTTTCCCCGACCTAATTAGAATTTGTTTGAAAGCTTAAACGTGCAAAATTTCGTTGTCGTATTCAGTCGACGGGTGCAAGATTTTTTTTGGGACGCGGGGAGGGGGGAAGGAAATCCTGAAATTGCGTCATGATGAACGAAATTCGACCGTCGGAAAAAAGTATTTTATGTTTGCTACATTTGGATTAAACACGAGTAAATGAGGGTAATGATTAGTTAAGGTAATATGTGGTGGTGACTAGAACAAATGTTTCATTATAGCGTCGGCTGCTTCTCCCTCCCTCCCCCCCTCCTCCGCCATACCTCTTGTGAACGTTTCATAAACTTAATTTTTGTGAAGATTTTGGCCCGAACGGTTTTCCTGTGTTAGGAGGAAGAGGAGGATAGGTCTAAAGTTGATAGGTTTTGCAATTTTGATATTCGTAAGATAGAACCTGGGAGCTCTTGGGAAACACTGTTAGTTTCCATAATTACAATCGATAACGGATGCTCGAAGGGTGCGAATCAGATCCGAGTGCTGTCCACTGTGTCCACATTTTTACCGTGGAGCCCTTTGGGCGCAAACATTTGCAGTGAAGTCAAAATGATGGTCCACAAAACAGCAATTGCTCTAGGATTTTTGTTTGGTTTGGTGCAGAAAGTAAATTTGTCCGTCGCATCCTTGGAGCGCTTGTGGGAAGACAGAAGGACAGAGGAGAACCTTAGTCGTGTGTGGGATGTTCTGGAATGAAAAGCTGCGCAACATTCCGAAGCAGGCGGGTAATCGGAGAGGCTTAGGGATGTACGCCGCGAATTGCTTAGTGGGTTCGTAAGAGAAGCAACATGAAATTCATGGAGATGTTGCGATTGATTGAGGCGAAGCTGGGGCTCGAAAGGGTAACTGCAAGATGCAGACCATACAACAACGGAGTTATGAGAACAGATGTGCGAGAAATGATCTTTGAGCGGGTTGTTAAAGAAACGATTGTGGTACACAGAGGGCTGAACGATACTACACTGATCGGCAGTTACTGCCTGTGAGCAACAAATGTATTGGTGGACTAAAAAAATAATAAGAAGGGTTGCTGTGGACGCTGCGACAACGGCGATGCGTTCATAGCGTCAGTGCGTTGTGAGTAAATGTTTAGGTAGCGTCTTCCAAAATAGTATGTTATTTGTAGGTGCAAAACCCGAAGTAGGGGCACAAATTCGTAAGGTCTTGGCAGCAGCGGAGAAGGATCCAACCGATGCGCATCAGGTTTCCTCTTTCTCCGCTCGTTTCGTTAGCTTTCTATGCAGTTCACAGTTCACATATTTAATGTCGAGCAACAGTATCTCAGTTGCTGACTGCCAGTTAATGCATAATGTGCTCTATGGCCTGCCTAATCATAGGTTGTAACTTTCAGATCTCACTTGTCATGATTCATTAAATAAAAGTTTTCTTTATGAGCAAACACAGTACAGAGTTTCCTCTCAACGGTCGAGTTGACAAGGAAAGCGCAGAGGTCATAGTCGTTTTGGGTAATCGGATGGTGTGGACATAACGCGGAAATCATCTTTGGTTGCCATTTACAACAGTTGCTTTTCGGGTTGAGCAGTTGTCGATAGCAGGAAAGGCAAAATAAACCAAAGTTTCTCTTGTCGGTTTTACATTGGGTGACGGGTGAAATATATGATGACTGTTACTTTCTTTTTCCGCTTCCTTCGCACTCGTTCATGTTCATCCACCGTTTTCTTCCTTCTCGACCTGGTCTCGCCTGTGGAACTGGTAGTAAATTTTTTCTCAAATCAAGGAAAAAAATTGAAATAAGGCGGTAAATGTTGGGAGCGTTGCAAGGGACATTTCATGCTGCGTTCTGTTCCTCAATTGTCCTACTGTTTAGTTTTCTTTGGGAGGTTCCTATCTGCCAATTTTGAATGTGATACTGAAGTTTAGTGTCTTCAGTTAAACTACGACGAGCTCAATCCATTTGTTGTTTGCTCCCGAACCTTCACGCCACTCTACAGAGGAAAACCTCAGGTATGCCACTTTGGAGTGCTTTTTGTACGGCTTGTCGACAAAAATGCGAAGAATGGTTGATTTAATCTTTATGAGGTTGTAATGCGCACTATCGTTTGTTAGGGAAAATCGTAAGTTGCGCATTGTTGCCACATATTTTTGTCCGCAAAATCGTCCGTTTGTCACAGATGCGGCCACAAATTTCATTTTGAGTGTGTAACAGGTGGTGGATTTGCGTATGGTCGAATGAAGTGTCTCAAGCGGGCGGAACTGGAAATGTGAACGGATGTTTAGCTAGATATTGCCTTCATTCCGACGCTTTTTCTCCACTTTCTTCGCTGTGTGCTGGGTGGAAGCACTTGTCCGCTAGACAAGTTAGCAGCCGATCGCTCCAGTGGAGAGCTAGGCTGTCTTGAGGGATACTAACAACAGAGTAAGCGAATCTTCCCATTTGCAGGTGAAATGTCCTTTCTGCGGTGCGTCGTACTGTGTGAATTTAGCTGGTGAGGTGTGCGATGTGTGTCAGGTTGCTGAGATCGGCCGTGATGCGATCGGGCTGAGAATCAGTGCAATTCACACGAATAATTAAGTATTTTTGATGCATATCGGCCGCTGTTTAGCCAATCGAAGTAACCATCTTCATCACCAGGTTAAGAACGTGATTGTCAAACCTGGATTTTTCATTTGTTTTGCCTTTTGTTTGTTATGGTACGAATATATGGATAATCAAATATGGACGACCTGTCTTTTCATACTTATTTATTTCTGTGGGTTGATGACTTCTCAACAAGATTTAAAGGCCGCACGATAATCGAAGCTGTTGTTTTTGAACGAGTTTTGAGTTAGTTGATATATAAAGAGGTCTATGAAACGCGCATTTCCACTCCGTTTCCTTCCTCTCATTCCGCAAGTTTTGGTTGCATGCAGCAGTTTTCTCGTAGGTGAGCGCATCTCCCAACACTCCGTTCAAAAGACGATATTGGGCTAAGGTTGCAAACAGCTAAGTTAAAAAAGTATTATGGAAAAATAGGAGAACACAAAAAACCAAAGAAAATAAGATTGCGAAATCGTTGCAGCTGAGGGCTGGTGGGGACGCACAAACGAGTCCGAAATTGGGCGTAGTGAGCTCATATGCCCGTTGTGTTGTCACTGTTTAAAATTTGGCTGAAAAGCTTTCTTCTGTGGAGGAGGGGAGGGAGGTAGGCGGGAAATTTGTGAACATTTTGGAGTTAGTAATGAATTCGGGAGATGGTCCTCGTCATGGGATGTGGAACGTGATGTGTATGCTTGGAGAGCGAGTTGTGATGAAGGTTTCGCGACCAACCGAGTGTTGACCACCTTGTTGAAGTCAAACAAATGTGGTGAGATCAGAGAACTTTAAAAATTAGCAGAAGTTACTCTGATACAGGACAAATGCTATTTTATATAACTGGCTCTCATCAGTTCGCTAATCGTTCATGACATCCCCCACTCCCTTCTCAACACGTCCATTGATGGTGTTGGGCAAATTAAGAGAACAGGGAATGGGAGCCACGGTGGGCCAAGATGTTGCAGCATTACTATGCTCTTTCTAGTTTCTCAACACGGCTTGTACCTCAGCCCTTTTCCCTTGGCGAATAAATCCACACTGAACGGTATGTTATTCACAGAGACCAAGCAAACAAGTGAACACAACTATCGCATGCTCATAGACGGACACCTCACACCTGCACGAAGGAAAGGAAGGGAGGGTACTCGTATCGTTCCGAAATATTTACAAGGATCAGAAATCGTTCATGAGAACGATGACTTTTGAACAACGAACGCTTTTGAGAGGAGGCTACTTTTACAACACAATAAACGCTTGCCTAACAAGTAAAGCGTTTTACGCGGACGGTGACTCTCTGTTATCAAACGTTTTTGTCTCTGTGTGTCACAAAACCAGTGCAAATCAACAACTGCACATATTGCACATCTCCACTCTACTCCACTTTATTTATCGTTTGTTCGCTATGCGACACAAAAAAGCATGTCAAACAAACGTGCTCATAGTTTTGACTGCATTTATGAAACAGTTCATCTTTTTGGTCCGTTCAACCAAATCTTAGCGCATAACTGTCGATAGTAGTAACTGCGTTCCCGCGGACTCGTTAGACTGAGTCACATAAACTCAGTTACTTTTTACTTGTCCATTTAAACCCTCCTCTCGAAAATTTAAAACCCAAAACCTCTAAATAGGGTTTAAAAACTATTGTCACGAATGAATCAACTGCATGCAATTTCCACTGCTCTTCCATAAACTGTCAAAGCACGATAAAAATCGCGTTACCAATATCGTTAAGCATCACACAGTTCACTTTCCCCCCTCCCCTCCCACTGTCCTAAAAAATGTTCAACAAGACGTTCAGCTTCAGCTGCAGCATGCAGAGGTCAACGTGATAATAAGCTACTTATTAGTGTTTGAGTGAGAAGAATAAATCGTCATTCACTCACCTATTCACTAACACATTTCAAAAACAATTCCCCTTTCATGTCATTTTGAGCGAATCATCGTTAAAAGAATCACGAAACCAAATGATTATAACGATTACCTCTATAACAACGAAGCAAAAAAAATCCACAACATCAGCTATACGTAAGGTAGACAGAAAAAAAAAGTATAAGAAAAAACGAGCAATTTTAGCGCTGCATAATGTAAAAAACGGATGACAACATTGGGCGAGTCGTTTCGATTCGACTACGAATGAGCCTCTTCTTCTTGTTTCTTGAATGCCTCATACGCATTTTCATCCATTAGCTCTTGAAGTTCATTCGCGTTCTTCACCTTCAATTTGTACAGCCATCCTGCAATATTTAACCACCTATACATAGTCACCTAACTGGGAATCGGATTTTTGTGTAAAAGCGATACGATCGAAGATGAACAGCAATCGTTTTGCGGAATATATCTCCCGAATCACTCCAGAAAGCTAAACACATCGAAATACATTCGCTGCGGCAGGATTGAACGGCTCAAAAACTGGCTGCTCGCGGCAAACGCTGTGAGTGCTCTAATTTGTATTCACTGCCATTCGATAAACACCGTTTCGATGCATTTTTGTGATACATTGACACGTCTGACATTTAAAGCTACTTGAATACTTTGTTGTTGACTGTAATCAGAAAAATATTTATCGTCTATTACGAAAATGAAGCCTTACATTCCACTCCATCCCAAAAAACTTAACCATTTCCATTTCGAAATACACTCCTCACCCCTTACCCCATCCCCTCCCTATCCACAAAGACTGAGTCCCACAGTTCAAACAGTGTTTGCTAAAAGTGAAAAGATCCTAATGTGAGTGAATTTCTAATAGCTTTGAGTCGTTTCGTTAAGGATATATATCCACCACACATCTCTACAAAACGCTGCGAGCTGGAAAATAATGCGGCTAGCATGAGTGAAAAAGTGGATTCCAAAATTTCCTGCTTTGTATTCTGGCGAAAAAAAATTCACAGTTAATGAGGAGAGCAAGATAAATTAGGTGGTGGGCATGTGGGATCTAATCTGAACATAAATTAGGTGGTGGGCATGTGGGATCTAATCTGAACATTTACCACAAAATGAGCCAAAAGTACACCAAAGTGCACATAAAAGGTACATCACGTATCTAACCTCCTTTCGGAGCAATTAAAAGGACACACCATGTTCATAAGTGGATTTGTTGATAAGCGAGGGGTTTGCCTCCACTTGGGTGTTCTTCTCGACGACGGTGCCCGAAATTGGCGAATAAACATCCGATGCTGCCTTCACACTCTCTACCGCACCAGCCGTATCACCAGCAGCCAATTCTGTTCCCACATCTGGCAACTCTGCATATACGATATCGCCTAACGCTTCCTATAACGCAACCCTTGATTAAAAGTAGCATAGCTCGGGTTAACCGCGGGAAGAGACAGAGGAATTTTCACACGGTGTCTTCTTCTGGCTTTTAAACCGTTTGCGTGTGCCTCTTTTTTCTCTGTTGTGATGTGATGAATTTTAGTTTAGCTGCTGTCACTAAATAAGTCGGAGCTCTCAGTTCATCTTGGAACAAATGAATATCCTTCATAAGACGAAAAGCGCTCTCTCCCCTAGTGTACCAGCAATGAGCACCCCGCTTTTTACAACGCAGCTTTACGTCCACTTGTGCCCATAAAAATTGAGTGAAACCAAAATCAGGATCAAAAATCAGCTTATTACTCTTTACTCTCTCCATCCCCCACTTGCTGGGAAAGGAGAACTACATGCCACAGCTCGATGTCGACGTCGCAAACCGACTCTGAAAACAGTACAAGAAAGAAAGAAAAGGAGGCAAAATCAAAAGAAAGAAAAGCAAATCATAAAATGAAGCAGTTGCAAGCTGATGTCACCGAGTTCCAAAACTGAAAATTGGTGAGCTCATCTATGATAGGGCTCTGGATCCACATCATAAGCTGTACACCCTTTCTCTTTTTCTCTACCCACCACCCTTCCCCTTCTCCAGTAACAATTAGGTAATGGGGAGTGGGAAACTTGTGAAGCATACTTGCTGTTTTGTTTGCGAACCGAACGGAGCCAAAATCAAGATATGCGTGTTCGGCAATGGTCTGACGATCTGATAAATCTCAATTTTACGTACCTGAGTATGCATTAATGCGCCAAAAAGACTCGGAGGCAACCAACCTGTGCGAAAACGCTGATACCAACTGTGCCGATGTTACCGTCAACCAACACCCACTCATGTTTCTTCGTATATCTCCTTTCTAAAATTTAAAAAATACCATTCGAAAAACTGTAATAAATCCCGACTAAAAACCTAAGTGACAATTTGCTCTAAATTTTGAGGTTTTTGAAATATTTCGATAGAAGACGACGCATTTATGACTCGGCGAATATAAATGACGCTCAACGGTTGTTTGTATCGTACTAGACGAACGAATCGTTTGTAGCGTGTGCTGTGAGCGCTGACGATAGACTAAAATAACAGAACAACGAGGAACGCAATGAGGGTAAAAGAATCAAAGACAACTCCTTAATTAATTCCCATTTCCTACTTTCTCCTTATCTTATTCATTGCGTACGGTTCGTAAACTGAACAAATTTTTTCCCTCTCACGCCCCACTCTCCCCCCCCCCTCCACCCAGCCTTTCACTCACGAAGAAATTCAAAAAGTGGAAATGTGTAAATGCACTGTAAAACGCTTTTTGTTTATCCAATCTTCGTTTATATGAAAAACCCATTCTTCGCATACCTCAAATGAGTTCCGCTCCTTACAAAATTGAAAATTTATTGTCAGTGTCTCGACCAAGTGCTGCAGTGTTGTCAAAAACAAGAAGGCGAGAGCTGAGGGGGTAGGGGGGTGAGGGAGAGGAGAGCTAGAGAACGAGGGAATGATTATGATAAGAAAGGCTGTGGCACAAAAATCGAAAAAGCTCCATGTAAAAACGCTTTAGGATTGTGAACCTGTCCCACAATACACATGCACAATGCGGTGAAGTTGTTAGCATTTACGCGATGACACGCGCCCATTTGGAACTGAAAGCACTAATATTCGCCTCGCAGGATGAAACATGATCTCTTAATTGAAACTGCGATATTTTTCGCTCCAGGTCACCTCAATCAAATTCGTTGCTTCTCATTAATTTGCTTTCCTCGCGTGCCATAATACGCATAAGTGATGTGGAATGTATACTCTTCATATATCCTCCTCGTAACCTCCCGTGAATAATCCACTCAAATTACTCCTTCCAGCTCAGATTATTGAAAACAAAGGACATAACGAAAATGACTCAGTGCTTATGACCTTTTCTGCATCTGAACGATCCAGAAAAAATGGGCAACTACGGCATAATATAAATAATGGTGTAATACATAAGTAACGGCGAATTACTATAATATAAATACCAAAACACGATTACATACCGGCGAAGAGCGTACGAGAAGTGGAAAAAGCACGTGCGAACTGTGGTAGAGCGGTCCTGTTGAAATAAATCCTCGGGATGACACGTAGCAACCACACTGATGCCATTTCGTTTTGCGCCCGAGTTTGCTGACTAGGAACAATCCGCTGTATGGTCAAACACACCGCGACCGTCTTATTTAGTCACTGCGCACGTAAAAAAATATAACCAAACACATAAACATACATAACCAATGTGGCAAACAGATGCGGAATGACGAGAATTCACCTCAAATCAGGGTTTTCGAGGAGAGGGGCACGTACATCACTTGTCCGTTTCCTTCTTTTGTCGGGCCCAAAACGTTCCATTTTATACTGTTCATGAACGTAACGTGGACCACTGGGCTATGTTAAGGCATAAACTTGATTGCCATGTTATTAATAAGTTGACCACATCTTGCAAAAATAAAAGTAACTGGGTGCTCAGTGTCTGATATCTTATCGCTAATGCGCTGAGCTTGAATTTTGAAGGTGGTGAAGCGCCTTCAACATTTCTCGCCTAATGGACGGGAACGTTACCCCAAAAAGTGTACTGGCTTGAAGTGGACAGCTATTGCATCCAAAAATTTATCTTCAAATTAAGGGCGCAATTGAAAGCTTGTGACATGAGGGAGTTGGGAGCGCCTCATTCCGACCGACAATGCATCAAACGGAGAAGGACTAACAATAAAACAAATGCCGCGTTTTTGGAGGTAGAGGAGGGAAGCGGGGGGAGGGGGAGGAGGTGGTGTAGTCAGAATGAAAGTTGGTTACAAACAAGTTTTATTGGCAATGCGAATTAACGGAACGCAACATGGGAAGACGCTGCTGGTAACCGAAAATTTTACACAACCCCGTCACTGCCTGAAAATTGTCTGCGAAAAAAAAACCACTCTGACGGCCAGAACAAACCACGGTTACAATTCAGGTCAGCGATGCATGCGATTATATCCCGAGTGTGCGCGCAACCGTCTTTCGGTTTTAGCCAACTTTAGTATGCCAGACTGCGCATCGAAAACGGAAGAAGCGAAAACAAACCAAGAAAAGCCACTAACGATTTTTGAATGTGCTGACGCGGAAATTCACGATCGGAATTATAAGTATCTTTTATGCAAACACGATCGGCACACTTACTGATCGATTTGTGTAATTGTTTTGATTAGGTTTCCTATGGTGTAGTCAAAGCGCATCAAAAACGGCAGCATTACCATGCGTACAACTGCTAGACAATAAACGAAGTCATATCTCACTTTTAATTACATCATGCGCTAATTAATTATCGCGTAACGTTCACGGAAGCTGATCTTAAATAACCATGTCATCTTTTCTGTTCCAACAAATTGCCTATGATATGTACAAAAACGTTCCACATCTCATACGTATGCGCAGTTGATCACACTGAATCGACTGATAAATGTAAGTTAGCGCGAGAATTCAACTCCACTGAAATGGCAATTCGGTGATCCATCGAACCAATGAAGTCATATCGAAAATGCACATGCGCTTTGCACTTCTTGTTTATTTCGATGTTAGTTGGCCTATTCACAGGTGTGGCTATTTTCTTGACTGAGCGAACACGCAATTTTAGAAGTTTATATTGGATGAAGGTGACCAATCGTCCTCAACGCTAAATAACCACTGAAATAATCGGACGGATAGATAGATAGATGATCGATACATGAAACCCACGATCGTTCATATATGGGAACGTATCGACGAAACGGCCGAATAAGACATGATATAAACTAAAAGTGTAAAAAATGCCTTCAATTGAAGACAACCACGGAGTTTCACTGACGGGTTCTTGTACAAACCGCGTTTTTTTTTGATACTTCCATTCCTAATCTATTTCTCCGCACATTTTCTCGCATGAAACGGCTTTTTATGAACCTCAAAACAATATCAAATATCGTTGTTAAAGAGTAACATTGAGTCGACCATTTTAAGCCCGCCAAAAAACTTATTTGATATTTGAAAAGCAATGAAAAATTGAAGGCGATCTTGATTCAGGCACGTATATGTTGTGGACAGTACGATTAAAAAAATCACTCTGCACATAACGACGCGCAGTTAACACGATAACGGATCGCGCAGAAATCCAGGAAAAAACCCGGGAACCTGTGAGCATTCACACACGGCTGGTCTGCTTTTTAGCTGCAAAATTCATGCGAACTTGAGAGGTACGTGCGGAAAATCGTGTCGTGCACACCTTCAACCGTCCATAAACCTGGATGCACGGTTTAGGAAACGTTTCGCACACGCCATCATTTGGTTAGCACATCGGTCCGTTGGCACTGCGAGCAGGGTCCGCTTCGAGAGCGAGCCGAATTATGCATGAGGTGCGCAAATTTAACACCTCGGTTAGTTAGCATCATCGATCGGTATCCTTTAACTAACATCATCGATCGGCATCGGTTAATTAGCATCATCGCTTAACAACGCCATCGATTGGTATCGGTTAATTAGCAAAATCGACCAGGACTCTCAAAAGCATAAACCAGTGAAATGAGTAAAATAATTAACTGTCCCAGCAGTCAAAACGATCGTTATGCGCGAACAGAATAAGCATCACTGTAAAATCTGTAAAAAAAGCCCTCGGCCACATAGTAGTTTTAAAAGCCATCGAAGTTCTCCGGCTCTCAGTGGTTGTTTCAAGCCTATTAGGCAATGCCTAAGCGAAGCGATAGAGCGGGTGTGATTTGCTGCTAAAGAGCCGACAATAACTCCTTCTGAATGCAAACTCTACACTTTAAAATATTATTTTACGAATAATTTCGATTCATCTGCCCTTCCCGTACAGTCTATACTTGCCCAAATCCTATTAAATTACATTATCTTGACGTTAGATATATAGTCAGTTACTTAGTTTACTGTGTTATGCACAATTTTTTTGTGCGCTGGAATAGCACAGGTAACAACAAGATGCGTAAAGAGTACCAGAATGTGAAAAGACTGTGTGAAAAGACTAATGTCCAAAGCAACCGTTATGTTAGCCGAGAAAATTTCAGTAAAGCTTAAAACGGACTTTGTTGGCCAGCGTTACTTGCGGACGAATTCCACGGCAGCACAAATTAATTTACTGAATGTTTCGGCTGTGGGTCAGCATCAGGTGACAGAAAGAAACACGGCAGTACAATCGCATTATATATATATATATATATGTATATATATATATGTATATATATGTATATATATATATATATACTGAACTACTACCCCGCTGTCCACTGTCTTTTTAGACTTTCCACCAGCAGGCGCATAACGCCAATACCTCCTAGCGCGCATTACGTGGCATAGGACGAGAGCGAGAGGTCTATATAAAACAGCACTTGACAGCAGAGCTGCAGTTAATCGGAGGGAACCCTCGCCCGTTATGCGAAAGACCCTGGTCCGACACCCGGCTGTGAGCGGCACCTAAGCAGATGACTTATACATGTATAAAGTGTATAGGGCGAAACGGATGCGGATGACAAGCAGCATGCACAAACCGTTGAAAGGTGCCGAGTGTAGGGGATTATAAAGTGAAGGATTACAGGATGAGGTGGAAGATTAGAGAAGTGCGAAACGGGACTCGAGCGGAGCATGCCAAAATGCTGCCTAAATTGCAGCAACATAAAGAAGTAGTGCTTTGCAGAAGTAATAATAAAAAAGTAAGGGCAATAAATGCGATAGAAAAAAGCCCATAACAAAATGAGAAATGCAAAAGGCATATGAGGGCGTCGAAGGGTTAAATGCATGTAAGAAGACAAGTGGTAAGGTGATAAAAGGTAAATAAAAGTAATAAAAAGTAATATGTGGTGAACGAGAAAAATTGAAAACTATAAGGAGGTGTTCTCTTCAAAGAGTGATGAAGAATAAGCCGAATATTGAAAAAAGGCGTGATAAAGTCGAAATAGAGAATACGAAATGAAGAAGGATGAAAAAATACGAAGAATGAAAAAGAAGGCGCTGGTAAAAGCAACGAAAGGTAGAAATGAAGGGCATTATGATATGCATGAACTTTTTTTTGCACTGATAAAACTGTTGTGTAACATAACAAGCTAGTTGGTTTGCATTTGCATAAGCTTATTGTCATCTTTCGGCTAACTTGCAAACGATTGCCACAAATCGTTTCTCGAGTTGATGCGCTTTAACACAATTGAACGATCTATCAGTTCGCTCATCAAGAGCGGCTCATAAAGTATTACTTGAAATTTTTATAGGTCCATCTCGAAAAATTGGTAGTTCCATTTTTGATTGCTGGAATATGCCATCAGGGTGTTTGGAATAGTAGCATTTGCTAAAGTTGGAGGTTAGCAATTAATGGCAGCGCAGAAGTGTGCCAATGCCTACAGATAGTGTCGTTGTCGTATTTGTTGTGCAAAATGATAACTGCATAGTTATTGGTTGCGTAGTTGAGGGACTCTTTTGCAAACGAGTCATTCTAGTCTTTGAGCGTTTGCGTGATTCGCAGGCAAAAAAAGAAGATTCAACTCATCAGTTTCAAATCGATTCGTGTAATCTATTATAATAAGCTCCTCTGGTTCCCTAGATGTTAAATATTTAAGTACAGTTTTGCACTCATCATAGAGCCATTGAAGAATGAGATAACGTTTGCAACAGAAAAAACTTCAATGTTCTTATTTTTCTCGGAATTTCGGATTCGACATTCGAAACTGCTAGTATGCCGAGAACGAATTGTTCTAAAGTTGTTGCCTCATCAAGGAAACAACTGCCTTCTCCAATCTGCTGTCTACGGATCATCACACAGCTTGCTTGACGCTTTTATCTTCCATTTCGCCAACACATGGCCAAGTCAATAGTTTTTTTCACATCCGTCATCGTTATTTCACGAAATAATGATGACGAATAACTGTGAATACCATACAGCGCTCAGCGTCGATCCTGACTCACCATGTAGAAATTTTATTCGACGATGGACAAATGTGAGAATTTGGATTCGAAGACGAGAAATTTTCCCTGACTGTGCGCAACAGGTGTCTCGCTTCGGGTGCTCATATATAATCCAGTTGTGCTCCACGTCCCCCTCTTCCCCCACCCCTCACCCCCTGTACATCAATCACATCGAACTTACCTTCAGCGTTTGTGCAATAACCCAAACACCGTATCGCTACATTATTCACACCCTAAATTTCAATCCAAAATTAGCACATTTAAATTTCACAGTTCACACACGATTTAAATCAAAACAGTCTTCGCGTCCAAACTCGTGGAATGTAATCATTTGTTTTCGTAACAACGTTTGAGACCTCGAGGGATGCAGTGGTACGATGCAAGGGTGGAAATAATAGCTAGTCGAGGGATTCAAATGCTTCATCTAATTCCCCCCTTTCATTTAAAGATGGTTTTAAAGTGCATAAAGAGTGCTTCCAGTATATGCCTTCTCACCGTCTGAATGCGCACACAAGTATCTCAACCTTTACAGCAGGAACACGGTTGAAACTTTCATCTTGCAGTGGCGAGCCAGGTGGATATGCTGGTAGCAGGATTTAAATTCGGTTTATTGAATGATCTGAGATGCTCGAGGATAGATACTCGCTGCGTTGGCTGATTTCCCCCGCGTAAGCTACACCGTATTCCCACATAATTTTGTATCTATTTCTTGTGCGTGCTTCCAGTCGATTTGATGAATAGGCAATTCAACCGTTTATCGGCCCCTCAAGCCTTTTTTAACAGTTGAAAATGTTTAAAACTTCATCTTTTGTTCAAACGTGCGATGAAGAGGCTGTTCAGGTGAACCACAGGCTGTTGCGGGGCGAAAAAGAGATGAAGGAAGCGGGAGGAAGAAAGAAAGTATTGATACTTGGGTTGCAGCCTTCCACTTCTGTTCGTTGGAGGAAGGGGGACGGGATGTAGTGGAAGATCATATTCCTTCTCCTTCGCACCACAGCTTACTCTTGCCTTCCTATTCAAATGGTTTTCCCCTTGCAACTCCCGTAACCTGTTTGTTAGCTCCTTAAGGGTCTTTAATTTAAGATAAAATTTAAACTCGTCGAAATCAATTAGTCGATTTGAAAAAGACTGTGCAGATATATCTATGATATGGAGTAGACATGAGGAATTTTGTTCATTCTGGATTCAATGGTCGTGCAATTGAAGCTTCCACACCGAAACATTTAACAAATAGTTGTAGAGAAGATGCCGCTATTTGGCTGGCGCCGTTATGAGACGCAGAAAATAAGGTACCGAGAAAAAATTGTAGTAAACGTTATAATGTTCAGTGTGCTTTTGTCGAAGAATACCGGTTTTAATATACGAAGTGGTTTCGATTCAGTGGTATTCAGTGGTTTCGAAGAATATAAAGTGGTTTCGATTCAGTGGTATTCAGTGGTTTCGAAGAATATAAAGTGGTTTCGATTCAGTGGTATTCAGTGGTTTCGAAGAATATAAAGTGGTTTCGATTCAGTGGTATTCAGTGGTTTCGAAGAATATAAAGTCGTTTCGATTCAGTGGTATTCAGCGGTTTCGAAGAATATAAAGTCGTTTCGATAGGGTTTATCCGTAAAGGACCAATGTGTGCAAGCTAGAATAATGAAAACGAAAATATATGCTGCAAAGCTAAAATCACTGAATAAAGAATATAAAGCAGAAGCGATGATGATAGCTTTAGAGGTAGAATGCAGAACAAATTATACACACAGGTAACGAAAAGTAAGCTAAAGCGAAGAGTAAAAGAAGTAAACGATAAAGACGAAAACGTATATGTTACTTACATATTCTCATGTAAGCAGCCATTGCCGGTCCATTGCCAGTCTACCACGAATGTTTGTATGGAGGTGAACTGCACCGAAAATTTTCTGCCTTTTTCTCTTCTGCGTTTACTTATCATCCCCTCTTCCCTCTACGATACGGTCGATTCACATATCCTTTTGCAAAGACTCATTGAAGCCCTCGATCCCCATATCACTCCAAATTTTATGTAGACTATTTTCTGAGAAAGGGTAACCAGTAAATGATCTTCAACAAATCGAATAGAATCGAATCGATTTCGGATCTTTTATTTAGCTGACAAGCAAGAAGTTCCTTTACGAGAATACAAACAGGATTACTTTGTTTACGAGAAGCACATCCTTCAATCAAGAGAATCGTTCACCGAAATGTGCACTTTTTCTCAAAATGACATCAAACTGTTAGCGAAGCTCGGTCTCCCTCAAGGATCCGTTCTATTAGCTCGCCTGATCTCATTCCTTTTTGTCTCACTTGCCAGCATCGAAATGCAGGAGAAACTAATCTGTTTATGAATGAGGTGCAAGTGTTGTGCCTTAATAAGAAGCATCAAACGAACATTTAGTGATGAGTTACCTCAAACTTTATTATAGTCGCGAAACGCTTAGCAACTGTATATATGAAAATTAGCTCTTCAAAAACTGTGGATAGCATGAACTGCTCCTTCCATCAAATGACCAGGACTGAATCAGATCTGCAGTTGTTAATAGATTTAAATAAACAAAAGAGTGGAAGATGGCATCATGAACTTGCGCTTTTTTCTTGACCAAAAGCTTACATATCGAAGAGGAGTTAATATGGGCTTTTTGACTCCTCCATCATGAAGCACAAACCAAGTTGCTACTCAACAGTTTAATGCTACCGAACATTAGACTGTTAATCGTGGTGACAGTAACTGCACATAGAAAATGCTTATTAATCTTTGAACGAAACGGTGTTTTTCGAATTATAGGCGAGAAAAGAAAAATGCTGTAAAATTTCAAAATCTCAAGGACAGACATTACTGTATGAGAATATTCATCTAGCGGCTATTGAGTTTCAAAAAAACTGCTGAAGCAGATGTGTGACGAAAACCCGAACAGCATAATTGCTGCAGCTAGCAATGACCCAAAGAGTGTTGAGACACGGTGCGACACAGCTGCTCAACTTAAGCAGCCATTCGATAAATGAAATTTGTAATGTGACAATGAAGAGAAGCTGTTACCTGTGGTTGAGGTTGATGAAGCAAATAAATAAAACTAAAAATTTAAAAATATGTTCTCTTACCCCCTCCCCCTCCTCCCCCTCCCCAAGTCCTGACCCCC
>JPKZ01002486.1:920123-942727 GCA_000803305.1 Toxocara canis | reverse complement strand
CGAGTGAGGGGGGGGGGGGGGGGGGGGGGGGGAAGGGAAGAGGGAAGGAGGTAAATTTTTCAACGTTCTTGACTAGCAACCACGGTAAGATAGTACAGATGAAGTACAACTAAGCCCAATAGACCAAGTACATTTTTATGCCAAATATCCAAAGGAATATGTGAAGAAAAATTCAGAGAAAAAAATTTCAAAATGAACAACTATGAATGCATCATTAAGGAAAAGTGTGGGAGGAACGGATCGATTGCGTTTGCCAAATTCAATGAGGATCCGAATCTTTTCCGAAAGCGCGAAAATGGAGCAACTTTTCAGCATTTCAAATCCAACATCTCAGTTTATCAAATTGTTGGACAATGAGAAGGTATGAAAAAAAGTGCGACATTAGTTAATGTGCTTATTTCTACTCTATCTTATTTGATATGCAAAGAAAGAATTGAACTGAATTAAAAACAGAAATGAGGAATTGAATTGAAAGCAACTAAAAGCACTGTCAAGTCATATGTGGATCGTAGCAAGAAGCACTACAAGTGCACACATCCAAAATAGTAATAATTCCAGGGCGTATGCACACATTGTCTTTGCGTTAACTCGGTGAATCATCATTCACCTTTTTTGAGGGGACGAGGGAAGGGAGCAAGAGGTGGGAACATACTGAAAATTTATAACGTGCAACTGAAAATGAAAAGAAAGGTTATCTGAGGAAAACGAGTAAGGCGTTGCAAAAAATTTCTGCGGTGGCAAACGAATCGGAAATTCTCAAAAAAAAAGACAGGGTAGTTCTGAGTGTGTGAGCAAACCAGACAATATGTTTCATATTTTTATACCTCAAATTTTCGAAGTGCGAAATGAGCGGAATCCGTTTGGAAACATTCCCTGTTACCAGCGACAGTTGTTGGCGAGCGATATGAGCCAATGTATGGAAGGATGATAAAAATTCTTGAAACAAAACGATTTTAAGGACTGTTCACTATAGGTAATATTTACTACGAAATTCGATCCTATATGCTCCTACATTGTTGTTGTTGTTGTTATTTGATATACGCGTAATTGTTCATCATTTGCTGCTCTCGGCTACTTATTCATTACCGCTCTGAAGCGGCTTCGTATTTTTGTCCCTCAAAATACGAAGTCGCCTTGCATTCCTATATCGCATAGAATAATACAATAGCAACTTTTAATATAATTTTTTTTTCAGAGAATTATGCTTACCTAGAACTGTAGGTGGACTGCGGTCTCGCATCAGAACGTGAGCAGAGTGTCGAGATAAGATATGTAGGAGATTGATAGACGCAGAATTTCAATTTTCGACAACTTTTTGTTGAGCGGTAGTGTTGGCAAGAGAGCACGGAGTCTTGCAAACGCGTTGTTGAATGATTCCACGCGAATGCTGTAACAACTGAATGGCTTTCTCGTGCACCAGTCTGTATCAGCCCTCTATACGGCTAGTTCTAGCTTGAGTTGGAGTTCGAGATGTTTGACTTCACATGATTCTAGACCTTGCAAGCTAAGCTAATAAACTACGGAGAAGAAATTAAACATTGTCAAATGAGATATCAGGAGCAGCAAACTAATTGGTTAGTTGCTCCTAAATATTCTAGGGCCCAGCTTCGAAGATTCTAAAATGCTCTGGAATTCAGAACAACAGGTGTATGGGTCATATAGTAATAGCAGTAATGTCTTTATTCCGCCAAGCAAAGCAAAGAGCAAACCGAAATAAAAACAAATAAAACAATAAGAAGGAATAAAGTATACAAACAAGGCGACCAAAAGCACCTGTTAACTGAAACAAGAGCACAGATTTTTCCAACAACGAGATACTTTAGGCGATTTGTGAACGCAAGAACACTAAGTACCGAAAGGATATCATTAGGATGATCGAAAAGGAAAAAAAGTCATAAACTAAATTTGAGGCTGAGACTGGAGGAAACAATTGAAGCCTATGAGCTCGTAATAAATTACGTCGATCAGAATGAGAAAACACTTAATCAAACACAATACCAGAGCAACCGTTAAAAATTTCGGAACATAATATGAGATTTAACGTAAGGTGACGATTCTCGAGCGATTTTGGATTGGAAATGCTTAAACGAATTGCATTATTCGGATTGTATGGACTCGTAAAAGTTTCTCGAAATGCTATTCTAGTCAAAAATTTGCATATCTTACAGCATTTTTATTTCCGATTTCAAAAACCGCAACTAAAGCGGACAACCATATTCGACAACAGCACGACAGCAGATAATGAAGACATTGTTAATGATGTTCGACGAAACAAAGCCAGAATTGCCCGTTAGCCAACTTAAACGCTCCAGACTCACGATAAGCCATCCAAGAAAAGAACCGTTAACGAGCACTCTCAAATCTGAGATGGAATTGTCAGTAGGAATCAGAACATTGGAGATTCGTGCTGGGCGTTCATGTTTAAGGCCAATATCCAACAACCGACTTTATTCGCTAATAACATGCAACTGCTTAGCATTAGATAATTGCACGTGACCCGGATCTGATTCACACTAACGCTCTCTAAAATCTAAAGTCGGATCACCGTTCGGTCTATGAATCTTCAGATTATCAACAAAAAGTTTGCAGGCATTCGTCAAGCTATCTGTAACGTAGTTCACATACATTAGAATAAACGTGGGGCCCAATACGCCACCTTGCGGAAGACTAGTAACAATATGAAGAATTCGACCACTAATAAAGCAACGAATCCAGTTGAGATTGCTCCCCTGTATTCCATAAAAGGATGGCTTAGGAACAGTTTTTCATGGCTCAAAATATCGAATACCTTAGCGTAATCGATTTATACGTCATCAGTTCAAGTTTGATCATCGACTACTGAAATGCATTCTGCTGATTTCCTCTTTAGGAAGTAATGAATATTGACTTAGAAATAATTGAGTTCTCTTAAGATTAAGAAGTATAGGCTTATTGGTTGCTCCGAATGATAAGATAACAAAAAGAAGGCCGAACGATCACCTCGATGACTTTGCACAGCGATGATGTTAAGGAAATTGGTCTAGCATTCGAACTTTTGTTAGTCGGTCGTTTCTTGAGCAATGGGGTGACTAGTGGCATTTTCCAAGTGGAAGGAATCGAGAAAGTTTTGAGAGATAACCTAAAAGGAAGTGATGGGTGATACCAAATAGCATTCGAGACCCGTTTCAACACAAACGAAGGTATGCCTTCAAGAGTGGAAAATACTTGATGATTAAGACAGCATTAGCAACGATAGCAACACCAATAGGAATATCCTCAACAGCCGTCGTTGTTTGGACGTCAACGAATGGCATCACAGTTTTGTCATCTTTGAAAACGTTTGAGAAATATTCTGTAAGCAATTCGACGTTCGCGACATCGCCATTAGCCATGACGCTTAAATTACTGTTAACGCCGTGGATATTATATTTGGTCTTTATCTTCGTATATTTATAAGAAAGGTTTCTACTCGAACATTACACATATTTTTCATAGTTCTTTGGATATTTATTACAGACCTTTCGATACTCATTGCAATATTTCTCAAAATCTTACCAACCGTCAGAGGTAAACTGAGATTTCTGAGATTTCTTCCGTAAAAGCTAAGGAGATTTCTCTAACAGCAGAGATTTCTCTTCCCGTAAACAAAAAGCTAAGAAGGCATAGACTTATCCAGAGGATGAGACCACTTAACAGGAATACACTGCATCAACCTCCATGCAGTGCTTGAATCAAGTCTCACGTTACACCACTGAATTACAGCATTAAGGAAGAGCAGCGAAACCACTTTACTCAATTATGGCGGCTTCCCATGTGTGGTGCGGAGTGTGCTTTATGAAATCTGATCGAAAAAAAAACCAGAATTTTTCCAGTTCTGGTTACCAGATCGTAGAATCACGCGTTTGAATTGCAGCTTCCTCTGCCGCAATCCCGGCGTTTTTACATATTGTAGCCCTAGCCAGACCTACTCGAACATTCATTCGGTCGTCTCGTTTTGCACAAAATTTCTGATCTCTCTATCAACAGTCAAATAATGCGGCTGATGAAGGTCTCATGAATGAGATTAAACAGCGCTACGAGAACAACACATCACTCTCGTATCCATGGAAATTTTGTGACTCGTGCGACACTGTAAAGGGAAGTGGTGTAAAGATAATGTGTATGTAAAGGGAAGTGTAAAGTGGTGCAAAACGAATATCTTTCATGTTTTATGCTAATCATAGCCGCAGTGACGTAAATATGAGCATCGCAACATTTTGGTCAGTCGCAAATGAGAAAAATATTTCGCCGAAACGCACTATCCTTACGAAGTGTACGCAATCAACGTTAATAACGTATAAACCATTTTTTAGTACGCTATATGGCAAATTTGTATTTCCAAACTGCATCATAGCTGCGCAATCTATTTGTGTATATTTTTCTGAAGGTTTGTCAATCCGATAGTTCCAATCCCTGAGAAAACAATTAAAACTGGAGATGCGAAATTTACCTGATGTTTTACGCATCCTGAAATCGCCTGGTGTACTCATTTGCAATTCCCTTATTGAATCTCAGGAAGTTATGTTAAAAAATTGGCAATGATTTTGCAAGCGATCGAGGTGCTACTTCACTAAGTCGGTTCGTAATGAAACCAATCGTTAATAGAAGAAGACTTGTACGAGCGATCGGATTCGATTAAATATGAATTTTTATCATTTGCGGGTAGTTTACGAAAACGTTTGGTGTGATAGGTGGGCGGCTAAAATCGGAAATCGTACCAATCTCTTAGCATATATTTTTACTTGTTCTACGATCCGACCGGTTGAACATCTATCCAATCCGATAGGTCCAAAATGAAGGCAAATTTTTAACTCTTAAGCAGCAAAATGCAACTCGACTGATTCAATCAAGCTTCTTGCCCCCTCCCCCTCTAACTCCTTGAAGGTTTCCCCAGGGTTAGTGAAGTGGTCTGAATTAGCGGTGCAAAGGGGCGATTGGGAGGTAGATGGAACTTAAACAACTTCACAACTTCATTTTGGGTGACTTCAAATACCATATCCGACAAACCGACAAAAGAAAACATACACACGCGTTTACGCACCGATTTGACATCAGGTCAATGCGCTTTGCAAATTGTGAACTTGGAAGAGCGCATGATGGGCCAAATTCTGCTCATTAAACTCAAAATCTCCCACTGATCATTCAGTGATGTTTCACAGTTTAGATGAGCGCAAGTAACTACACAATGTAAACAGGTATTTTAAAAGGCATTCCAGAGGATCTCTCTATACGCATTTTGGCGACTCACCCATCAAATTGGCCGGTTTCATAAACCGTTCGCAAATGTCAAAAAGACAAATACGATCCAAGCGCGCCTGCAAGTCATCTAAAGATTCATTTTCCTGTGATTCGATCGGTTCAAAATATAACCCATATGGGAGCATAGCTCCTCCTGTTGTCGATGACTTGGTCGAAACAAGGGAATAAAAGGTGACCCTAGAGTTTAGATTAAACCTGAGGAATTTTACAACCTTAGCTTCACAGGTTGTCGAGTTGAAAATACCGAACTGATAGACAGACGCACATACGTACGAATGAATACGATGTCCTCGTAATGTGCCTTGCAAATTGCAAATTTGCCAAAGCTGATAACATATCCAAACAGCGATAAAAACAAACAAATTGAAACTAACCTTAATCCAGTTCAGAGCTAATTTCATTAGCGGTACTAGAAAGTATATGATGGTGGAGATCTGTATTTATACTGTACTTACACTGGAGGTCTATATTTTTATTGAACTTCTCGTACTTCGTTTCTAATTAATCAATCTAAGCCACGTTTTGAAATACAACCAATGCTGTCATTCAGCTGCTTAGTATTTTAAAAAATTGGACTGTTCATCTCAGTGACAATGACTGCACGCATAAAAAAACCTACTATACCTCCAACGAGGATGAATTCATGAAATTCGAGTTATATACGCCATTAAAAAAAAGAGGACAAAACCATAGACCCTAAGACCACATACTACTCGAGTGAAACCAATCATTTAGCGGATATTGCGTTTCAAAAGCTCATAAAGCAGATCTGTGACGAAAACTCAAACAGCGATAATTACTGCATTTAGCAATGACCGTAACAGAGAAACCAACAGTACGTGTAAACCCCTATGAAACTAACACAAAGCAAACAGCGTTAAAGCGTCTTGCGATACAGTTGCTCACTTGCATAGCCCACATGATAAATTAAAATTTGCAGTGTGTCATAAAACAAGTTGTTGCCTGATATGCTGAGTCAGTGAAATCGATAAATAAACGAACCGATGAAAGAAATGCGAGATAGTTTATAAATAGAAAGAAAGTGAAAAAAAAAAACGGAACATTGGCCGGGAGGAATAATCGGAGCAAATTTACTCACCGTTCTCGAGAAGCGTGTAGATTACGATACTTGGGTGTGGCACGTCGCCGTTTGCGCCGTTCCGCCTTGCTCAGTTTCTTAAGTTCAGCGATCGTCGCATCGTGCATTCCGATTCGGACTGCAATTTCGATTTCGATTCCAGCATTCGCAATCGGCACGCTTGTCACTCACACTTCCGCGCAGTACTCCAAGCAAAGTGTGCAATCGAGGTTACCCGGCTAACTACTTGATCGTTAGTTCAACCCACCAGGCAAGCGAAACTACTCGCTCGTTTGAAATATTATGGGCCAAGACAGTCGACAATTTTTGGGAGCCTATTACAGGTATTATTCACTCGATTGCGACCTATAAAATTGCACTCATAGATAAGTACGCACGTAACACTCGACATTGTTAGTATTTGCTGCAAGATACTCTATCTATAACCGAGTTGCTAAGCCACGCAAAACTTTACTTCTATATCTTATATGCAAACCAGACTTAGTGGTGAAGTAACATTTGGGCGCTTCTTAACAGTAACATTCGACTGAATTGAACTGAACTGGCTCTGTTCACATGAATGAAGAAAACTGCATGTGGTAATGAGGACGTCTGATAGTGATATGCTGCGTGTAAAAATATATGCATACGTTGCGCACCACATAAAACGAGAACGGGTGGCGAACATGAAGAATAACAAGCAAGAGAAATCATCAGTCCACTGAAACCCGTAGTGAAACGAAGACTATGGCTTTTGGCAAATGGAATAGAGAATAGCATTGTATAACAAAATGGATAAGCAAAGAAAAGTAAATAAATACTTCAGGACTCAGAAACAAGGGAAACTAGTGCGAATGACATATTAGGTAAAAAACGGAGGGTGTGTGGATGGTATTTTGTACAGCAAGTCAGCAAAAGCTCTCAATTCGAACGAATTGAGGCGACCATCAAATATCGAATCAGTTTTTCTCCAACTATATTTTGAAAAAAAGCGCTTGCAAATATGGATAACTCTAAATTGAAAACCGAAAGAAGCTAGTTGTGGAGCACGTTATCGCTTCAGTTGAAGATTTTTGAATTCGACGTTCTCGTTCTTCAGCGAACAAGAAAATGCCTTCAGAAGATATATTAGAAGACCGCTTTTATTGCTTTCTAAAAAAGGAATCAAATCAAATTTAATCCAGCAGTATTCTAGTTTTTCGAGATTGACCGTGACTACTGACTTTGGCTAAACGAGTACGACAGTTAGATGAGAACGGTCCGAAAAAGAATTTATGAAACGTCACAAAGGTGGAATATTCCTGAACTTTTTCAACACCCTTCACTTCTGCAGAAAGATGACAGGACGATGCTTGCATGTGCAATATTCTAAAAAAGGTCGACATTAAGCTACGCATGCTTTGCGGTAGTGCTCGAGACACCTGTGTTGTAAGGCTAGCAGAAGGCAATTTACAGCACCGAGGAACTTCATAGCAATTCCGGAACATTGCAAATCTCAAATTAGATTGGGACATACTTTCATATTGGATGGATCGCATCATCAGCAGATAATAAAACCAAATCATGTAACTTTAGGAAGCACTCATGCTTAAAATTTACATGGAATTTACGACATTTTTCAGAGGATATATTTAACTGCTACAGCCTTCATCGTCCAATGAATTCATCAAGATCGATAGCATGATCACGTGAAGGACGATAGATTCTTACATCATCGGCGAGAAGCTAACATTCGTCGGAAAAATCATTTATTCAAACCAGAAAGAGAAATGGTCTCAGAACGAACGCTTTCTTAGGGAACATCGCTGACGACTTCACTGCTGACGGAAAAGGATTACTTTATCCTTGACATAGCGATTTGCAAGGAGATATTGCATCCATTTCAATTTTGAGCCAGATACCCGGCATGCTTCTACAGAACATGAGACGCACTTGAACGGTGGCAATAAAGCGCGGAAGAGATTTGTTTGTGCGCCTCATAAACCAATGAATAAAGAGAATTCGATTAGCGCCACCATATGGGCATACCGCCTGCCCAAGTGCCCAAATGCGGCAAAAGTGCGATTCATTCGCATAGAACCACCGTAACTCGGGCCGCTAGTCTGACGTCCTAACAAGCAAACAACTCCAAAACAAGTAGCTGGTGTGACCTTTGTAAAAAAGATGTCAAATCAAAATGTGAAAAATCGGCAGTTGGAGCTTTGGGTAATTTATTTTTTCATACACTTAATGAAATGTGCTAACGCCAAAATTCTACTTTGCAAATTACTCTGAATCGTACAAAACTGCAACATAGGCGTTCCACTCCTTTATCTGTATCTTCAAATTTCCACGCACGCTCATAACGGAAGATACAGCGCCACAATGCCTGACATTTCAAGCGAGAAGCATATCGCGGTGACAAAAATTCCCTTATCTAAAATTTATTGCTAGGCCCATTAAAAAATAAAGTGGCAATGTCTAGGCTATGCTTCACGTTTGCCAACCAACATACAGATCCACCGATACGTTAATCCGCGTTACTCCGTCTACATTTAATCAAAAATCCCTCAAGAAACTCCTCTTGTTCCTCTGCCTTTGTTTAGCGCTCTTTTGAAACAGCTATTCCGAACTGAAATCAAGAATATTTGTGAATAATCAAACGGGCCTTGAAGAAATGCTTTTATATAAAAGGGATTTAAATAAATTAAATACAGAGAGAGTAGACTACTTTAGGCATTCATTTTTCGAAAACAGTAACACAAGAGAACATGCGCGTCGAAACACTAGTTAAGGGGTCCTAGAATAAAGTGTAGTTCACAATGAGGATAACAGCAGCGGAATGGCTATAGCTTCGTTACTGCAAGAGATGGAAAGAGGTGACCGGCAGTGCGAGAAAAACACTCGCTACGACCACAGTGGAACGGAACCAAAGAGTTGATGATCAGGAGAGGTACAGCACGCGATTAGTTGTGAAACTAAGCAAAGATGCAGTATCACAGGATCAGTGGTGTCTCCTCTCTTATCCACTCTTTATACGTAATCATAATGTAAAGGTTATTTTGTGCGTGGCAAAAAAATAAGTATTCTGTCTGCTCCTCACCTCCACCCCCACCCCTTCTATTAAAAATTGTCTTAATTTCTTCTCGGGAGCAAGCCGCAGATTATGACGAATTAAAACGCTTTCGAAAATAACAGTATTGAATGACATGAGAAAAGTTACGCACATAACATATTTAGTCAGCAAATTGCAGCAAATAAATGAGGAGAAAACTTAACGGCAAAACAGCGCATCGTAGACACATGCAAAAAAATATGGGCTGCGCCAAAGAAAAAACACCTGGAAACATCAATCCGACAATACCCTATGTAGCAATACAAATGAACCCGTTATTCAATGCCTCCCCTCATAAACTAATCCTCTACAACATGTTCCTCAATCCATTACGACAAAAAACTGACTCGAAATTTTTTCTGAGCAAACGCCGAGATCTCATACACCGCCATAATCGACCCGAACAGTACGAAACCTCAGTGGATCAATGGCTGTTTGAGCAAGCCTTTGAAAGAGCTTTCAAAAGCCTCCGAATAAGCTGTATTGCGAATGGAATCGTGCTAGGTTAGATAGAAAACACGAACGAGCTGGCGTTTTCGGTGCTTTTTGCACTGATTCCATTTTTTGGTCATTGTTTACATGTTTTTTTCTGAATGGGACAAGGAAAATTTGTGAAAAAGCAGAAATCACACGCTTGTTTCGCATTTCCATCTCCGTTCGGTGGAAGTTTCGATTTTTACTTTAAACACCTCTGACTAGAACTGACGTAGTCTTGAAAGATATGCGATTGAATCGAAGTGCTTTTAAACGTTTGTGTAATGATTGCGGATTTAAAATATGCTTGTTAATTTTGAGTTGACGCACTTATTCAAAATTGGCGGCAAAAACTGAAGAGTATCTTGATTCAGTCACGATCGCTTTAAAGTAGAGTCAGCTTTGTCTACCGCAATTCAATTTGAAAACGTGAACGGTGGCTTTGAGATGAGCGGCTGGAGCGCTGCTATTATCCACAAATTGGTATTTCCACAATGAATGTTTTAAAGTGTCCGGTCGTCATACTGTAGGGCTCGTTTAGGCCAAGTCATTTTGTTTGATGTTTTGTGTGGTTTTGTGTGACGTTTACGTCAAGTCATTTTGTGTGATGTTTTTAGACGTCGATGTTGGGATCTCGCTTGGTTAATCTTTGATTTTCTCTTTTTTCTTCAAAGCGATTGATCCGTTTATAATCGGTTTTTCTTTGCACTGATTTCGCTGTGAGGTTTATGCGAAGCACCGTTGATTTTTGATCTTCGTAACCTCATTGCCTTTGTTTGTTGACAGCTTTCAATGTGCCGGCAATTCAGCCTTATCCATCGTGACCAAAAGAAGGTTTCCTGAAATTGACGTTGAGCGCCGATGATGAATCTGTACGTTGGAGCGTTTGTTTGCAACCATAAAGGAACGGTGTATCGCACTTTGACCGAAATAGGGAGTGTATAAATTCTTTCTGGCTACTTTTTTGCCTCGTCAAATGCACTCGCCATTCTTTCGGTGCTGAAGATTGGATAATATGAATGATCGGAAATAGTAATTTGGTTTTGTTCGGGTCGAGAGCATGCTTATTGGTGATTGAGAATGAGATAGCGCCCATACACTGTAGTAGCGTCTCCATTCATTTAGTTATGGCATCTGAATTTCTCTTTATAAACAGAATTGATGAGATGGTCCTCATTTCTTGGGAATTTTTGCTGCAAAACTTGAAACGCTTTCTTACGCACTAGTAATTGTTGTTGTGATTTTTTTTGGTCATAGGTATTTTGTTGAGAGGTAACGTTTCTCGTTGAAATGACCGCTTTGTTAAAATATTTTAGTGATTGTAAATATAGACTGACATTCTTAATATGGAATATCGATCAGGTCTCAATTAAGACAATCGGTTCAGCTCAAAGCATAAGATATTTGAGGTTTTGGATGATCCATGCCGATTATGCATCAGATTTTTTCGGTGGGTACGAGTGAGATAAATATTGCGGGTGGGCTTTCAGCTAGTAACCGAAATGTTCCATCGTCATTGTTTTTAGTGCATTTTACCGTTTGGATGCTTGTCACTCTCACAGAGTGCTTTTTTTCATGTTTTCATTTGTTCTTTTTATCGGAGATACTTTTTCTAGTTACAACATTGTTCGGAAAACTTATCCAAATTTCTTTCACGTTGCTTGGGATGCAACATCCGTGGATCATGATAACGGAGTTACATTCACTAACGATTTTTCAACGTTTCAGCCTCCCTTTCCTGACTCACCCATTCACCCTTGTTTAGATTGGTCTGCTTTCATACGTAAAGCTGTTTTGCTTCTAAATATGATGAGATATGGCGGCTGTCAACAGCAAATGCCAGATTAGAAGGCAGACTTGTGGCATTATGCTAGAACTATCCATTGCATTATTCTTACATTTTGGGAGCATAGGTGGGCCGGAGTAGAGAATTGCGCGGTACGTCCGAGATGTTTATATCGTTTAGAGAGCGTGCAGGAGAAGAATATGAAGTGATAGCGTCGAGCCTAGTACTGTACGTCGTTTGATTAAATTAATGAAGGCAGAAGAGTAACAATCGCGGATAACACTAGGAACAAGCGTTGCGCTTTCTCGTTGTTCGCCGAATTCTTGTTCCGAGGTCCTGCAATTAATTACTGTGGTCATGTTGTTATGTTTGACCCTTACCAGATCGAATTTACGTCGTTTCATAACATTTACTCATTTGTTTGTCGTTAATGAAAGGCATTTGATACTCTTGAACCATAGAGGAAGGGATCCGACCAGTGATTAGAGATGGCAGAATTGATGAAATGCCGTTTTAGGTACGGCGCTGTTGATGGACAGGAGAGGTGCTGAAGACTGAAAAGCAGTCAGAGTATGGGAATGGAGACAGTGATCTAGAGAATCGAAAAATCGCATATTTTTATGTGGAGGGCTATTTAGAAGATCGGCTGGAACTCATGTTCAGAATTCAATTGAAATTAGAAAAATTCTATTTTTTCGGTGTTACTGATTAAACAGGTAAACATATTTGTAAGGTGCTCAGTTGGCGCTAAGATGGTGTAACATATTAAGAGGGTCTACAAACTGATCGCTTAACGCGGATTGAATGAAAGAGAGACCTACCGAATGGACCCCGTGGAGGCAACGGGTTTGGCTTTTCGAAGGCACGACCTAGACCTGAAATGGTTCATACTCTTGGGATATGTGATACTAGAAAAAAAAACCATGTTTTTTTTTGCAACCTGCAGAAACTGGTCCCTGGTCATCTTATGGAGGATGGCATGGAATATTTTGCATTAATTTCCGACTTGAGTGATGCTTCACCCGCGCATCTTTGTTCGATCCAAAATTTTCGGAAAGTGCACTAAAAACTCATC
This sequence comes from Toxocara canis, assembly GCA_000803305.1. Taxonomy (NCBI): domain Eukaryota; kingdom Metazoa; phylum Nematoda; class Chromadorea; order Rhabditida; family Toxocaridae; genus Toxocara; species Toxocara canis. Next base: position 929,943 of record JPKZ01002486.1, on the reverse strand, counting down.
GTACATTGCTTTTTTTGCTGTTTAGACACCATGACTCTGCCAGTGGGTCATGATGTCTATATTGTAATTCTTATATTAGGCGGAACTTTCTTCTGAAGCTGTGATGGTGGGGGGAGTTGTGATTAACATCCCTGAGTGGTGAGGATAATTATGGTTTAGAATGTCCTGTCCACAGTTGTTGCTGTCCTGATTCACTAGCTTTGTGCCCTCGCGGTATAGCATGTTGCTAGCACATGTTAGCAACGGCACCGCATTCTTGCGAACTTTCCATGAAAGGGTTTGTTTTGAGTGGTTTATTCCATTTTTTTTAAAGCAAACAAGTCGGATCGGTGCCCGCATCATCCTATGAAAGGTGGTGTGGAACTTTATACATTAGTGATGCTTCACTCTCGCATGCGCGGAGTTTGACGTTTTCAATCGTCAGAAAAGTCGTTTCTGGTGGACGCGTAGGGTAACAGTTGTTTTCCCTCTGGAGCTTAAGTGGATTTTTAGGTGGACTTATTCTAACTGCACATTTTATGTTCATCCGTTGAAGTGCGTTTTTTTTTAATTCCAGAATATTCATATGTTAGTTTCATTCGTTGAAGCAAAGCAAAAACTGAAATTTTTTGCAGAGTTTATGGTGTTGAAATGCTTCTGATCGAATGACCACTATTCGAGGCGCTCAAAAACAGTGTAAGGCAAGGTTTTAGGGACTGTTAGTATTATTGAGCTCACTAAAAGGGAAATGTGCAATGGCGAATTTTTAAACACTTTTGAGCGAGTATACCTGAGCTACAGCATGATGCGGTGTGATAGCGCGTGCTACGGTGATCACATGTTAGCAGAAAATTGTGGGTTTTTTTTCGAATGCTATGGTCAGATGGAAGTTGATGGGATAGTAGCTTTCAGTTACATCTTTACGTTTATGAAATCGGAACAGTGCCAGCTGGCCGGTTTTTTTGCTCAGTAAAATGTAAAGACCAAAGATCCATTAATACTCACTCATTGCATACGCAAAACAAGCATCTTACCTCAGGGGCAAGAAAGAGACACATTGGGATAGCATTTGTATAAAACCAAATTTTAGGCGCCTTCTGCTTTGTGACTCATTGTAATTCACAAAAAATTTGTTACCGCAGTTTTTATCCTATATAATATAGCTTCATCTATTCCCTTACATATCACGTTTTCAATGTAAACTGCGTGCTTTTTTGATTTTATTGTATTGTATGAGTTTCTATTTATTTATTTATTTGTTTTTTTTTGTGAACGTGAATTGCTCTTTTGCATTGGAGCTGCTGAGGTTTTAGTCAGTGCAAACTCTGCGCGTTGAACCTTGTGAAGGTTTCATAGTTTTAAAATTTCCCCATGACGAAGGTGGAAAAAATAGGAAGATCGTAAGGATTCTTTAAAATTCAGATTTCAGTGTAACGAAGAGTCGTACGAGAAGGGGCAGGAAATGATAGAGCGATTGCACTGAAATTGCTTCGTATCACAGCCATTAGCCATTCTGCCAACACTGTTGTTTATTAATTTGTCAAGGTGCCAAAGTTAACATTTGTAACTGTTTTATCTTTATTTGGCAGTGCGCCAGGATAAAAGCCTGGCGGTTTGCCGTAATCAATATTTGGCAGCCTGCCATAACTAAGATTTGGAAATGGACTGAAACAAAAACTTGGTGTTCCATCCGAGCCCTTGGTAATGTGCCAGAAGCGGGACCTGGCACTCCGCCAGATCAACGATTGGCGATGTGCCAGAACTAAAACCTGGTAGTGTACCTTGACTAGCGCTCGGCGGTGTGCCAGAATTAATGTTGGGCAATCTGCCAGAACCAAGATTTGGCCTGGTGTTAAAGTTGGAACGTGGAATCCACCCGAACTCTTGGCAGTGTGCCAAAGGCGGAACCTGACGTTCCACCAGAATTGTCGGCTGGCAATGTGCCAGAGTTAAAACCTGGTAGTGTTTCAGAACTAGCATTCGGCAAGGTACAAGGGACAGCTTGTGGCAGCGTCCCAAAAGCAGAACTTGGCGTCATGCGAGAATTAGCGTTTGTCAATGCGCCGAAACTAGAGCCTGGCATTCCGCCGGAATTAACATTCGACGATGTGCCAGAATCAGAACTTGGCAGTGTTCTGGGAATCGCTATTCCGCGTTCTGCCTGGATAAATATTTCGCAACGTGCCAGAGTCGACATGCGATAATCTGCCAGCTGTTGCGTTTAGCAACGTACCAAATTTAACATTTGCGTGAGGAGTAAATACCGGACTTCGTTGGTTTTTTTCGTAAAGCTTCTTCAAAGCGCTATTGTTATATCGCTTGCTTAGCTAAGTCTAGTGATCGTAGTAAGCACTCCTGTTCTTCATGCTTTCCCAGTTCCGATATAATTTAGCTGATTTGAAATGCAGTTCATTCAATATGTTGTCTCGCCAACGATGGATGCAGCGCTAAGTTGTCTCGGATCGGAAGCGCGTTGCAAATACAGTAGTGATTGAAAATGAAAGAGAAGAAGGAAACAATAGTGTCGAATCTTCACCGGATAAGTAAGTTCGATTCCTGTGTCGAATGCATCCTGTGCGTAAAATTGCGTTGTGTGCGTGGGCCAACAGGTTGGGGCTGAACAGTATCATTAATACGTCTAACACATCTCGTGCGCTAAAGTGATCTGCATAAGAATTAGGGAAGGTGGGGAAGGTCAGGAATTCTGATAAAAATACTGGTTCGAAGTTCTGCAGAAATCCAGCGCTTTTTAAACTTTCCGATGTTTTTTTTTCTCGCCCTCGAGATCTCATGAGCTGCGTGCAAAGGCGTGCTATGCTCGATGTACTCGTCTGTGATATTTCCAATTTTTTGAGTCTGTCACAGTGGGGTTATTTTAAAGTTGCCCTTGGTGCGTCGGTTTTGTTTTAGTGGGGCATAAACCGTAGCTTGTATTTGGATCTAGAAAGGTTGAAAGAGGACAAGAACAGATTCCGCATCATTCCTGCTATTGCTACGAGCTGCTGCATTTTTAGACGTTGTTTGAATCGTGTACCAGGGTTGCTTTAAAGGTAGTCGGTTGTAAGCCAACTCCGGCGTCTTCGAATTGAAAGTACCACGCAGATTAGGAGAGCCATTTAATGAGATTGTACATTTGTTAGCGGCAACGCAAAATAATTGAAGAAATGTTATTGAAAGTAGTTTTCGAGAAGTAAGAGCAGAAACCTCGCCAGGCATCTTTAAAGTGCGGTGATTACTGCAGTGCGTGTATTGCTTTCTCTGCTGAGACATGAACACCTTTCGAATAAATTCCGAACAGGGTATGCTATTAGTGGCTGCCGCGCAGGTCGTCAGCTTAAATTCGTCCCAGTTTTCCGAACAGGCTGATGTCGCCGTCACATAATTTATTTGATTAGTTAGTGTTCTTTCTTATCATTTACAGTGTTCTGAACAATTTCTTTGTCGTGTCCACCATTTAGAATATGTTTCCGTTATATTAGTGCAGTGAGGTGAAGCACTGGATGGAAATGTTAGAAGTTTTTTTAAATTTCTACCACTGTTAACTGTGTATGAGGTTTTTCTCTGTTTTCAATGTGTTGCAACTGGTTGTTACCTGCGATCAGTTAATTGAAAAAGGAATCCTATATGAAGGAGAGGCGAAGAAAACAAGAAAAAGCAATGAAGGAATTTGGGTTAGAGTCAAAAAGTGGCATTGTTCTTGGTCGTTTAGGAATTTTCAGTGTCGTTTGCTTTTTGACAAGAGTGAATTCTGCGTGACCTCGAATTCAACCTCTTGCCATCTCAATCTACTCATCCCTTTCCCAACCCAATGTAGTTTCCTGCTCTAAAAGTGTAATTTCGCACAAGCTGCTAGAGTCAGAAATGGGGCGGAGGACTGCTTTCTTCGTCTTCACCCGAGCATTTTTACACAATTGAGGCGCTTCTGGCAAGCGTTTTTTTCGGTGGGGTAGTCTACGCCAGTCTTCACTCATTATTATCACTTTATGGCAAACTGGGCAACACCTTCTGCATAGGTCAGTCTTCTTCTGCTCATCCCTGGGTTGGTGTTTTCCTGCACCATCCGTAGGTCAGTGTTCTTTTGCGTCATCCGTAAGTCAGTGTTCTTCTGCATAATTTGTAGGTCAGTGTTCTTCTGCATCATCCCTAGGTCAGTGTTCTTCTGCATCATCGGTAGGTCAGTGTTCTTCTGCATCATTTGTAGGCCAATCTTCTTCTGAGTCATCCGTGGGTTAATGTTTCTCTGCCTCATCCGTAGATCAGTGTTCTTCTGCGTCATCGGTAGGTCAGTGTTCTTCTGCATGATCTGTAGGCCAGTGTTTTTCTGCATCATATCCGGTGTTGAAGGTGTTGCTCTGTTTGCCATAACGTGATAATAATGAGTGAAGGCTGGCGTAGCAGAGTATTATAATATATTATAAAAAGTATAAGAAAATCTTTCAGTCATCAAACAAATAGGAAAAATCCAATTACGAAGGATGCATGTTTCTTTTCAAGGTAACAACAATCTCCAGGAGACTCGTTTTATATAATCTGGGAAGGAAGGAAACTATGCCCGGACCAAAAGGACAATATGGTCAGAAACGAGAAATTAGATGCAGCCGAAATATGATGAATATCACATGCAGAAACACTAGTTCACAATATTTTATAGGGCGGGCTAGAAGTTTTTTTATAATGTCAACGACAAATATGGAAAGCAGGGATGTTCTTTTTTTTTAAACCGTAGGGATTGTTGCGATGTGACGTATCCATTTTGATAAGACATTGAATCTTGGTAAGATTTGATAAGACATTAAAGCTTGATAAGACTCGATAAAACATTAAGGCTTGATAAAACAGCGAAGGTACAAGCGGAAAAAGTTTAAAAAAAACAGAAGTCGAAATCTCCCGAAACTTTCCTCTTAATCTATCCGGTCACTTTTGGGAATACATTGCCGATGGAACATTAGCGAGTTATTTCATTCCTGTATTAATCGCTTACATTCCCATTCTTGCCAAAAAATTTGTACATCATCCGGGAACGATAACCTGAGTTCGTCGAGAATGTATAAAACAAAAAAGTCACCTCATTCTAGTGAATAGCTGATTTGGTTGGAAACCATTCGTGCTCTAATTCGTTCCCGTATTGCATGCGGGTTACTGCTAGCTTTTTGCTGGTCTTCCTCAAAGAACGGTTAACACCCATCCTGTTGCAAATCGCTTTTCTGTTCCGTGAAACATTTATTGTTGTGTTGTGTTGCGTAAGGAAGCTTTATGTTAGTGGCGATGAGAAGCGTGCTTGGATTTGAGTGTTAAGTACGAAAACCTTACTGACTTAAATATATGATGTGAAAGTTTTAGTTAGGCAGGGAGGTATGAAATGTTGATAGCCACAGTAGCACGACATATACTAGTCACGGTGATTTTTAAACTGAAGCACTGAGCATCACGTTCGTTTGTATCACACAGTTTTCTTCCCCAATTGGGAGTAAAGCTTCCATGAAAATTACTTGAAAGGTGTAAAAAGCGTACCATTTTTGATACCCACTTCATTCCGCTTCAATCCTTTACGATTTAGTTCGAGACGCACTGAATTGCACTGGGTGCCATTATCGTCGAGTGATATAAAGGGCGAGCCAAAGAGTATAGCTTCTCGGCGAACTAAACTATGTGTTTTTAGAAAAATATCCTTATTCCGAACAAGATATATAGTTGATGTTGCCGTTATAATGAAGTTGAGTATTTTGAATTTCTGGTACCATACACAGAATTGCTTTTTTTATATGTTATTTGTCGTGGCGAAAGCACCTTGTCGAAACGCTGTCTTTGCTTATGTCTACGCATGTGTGCTAATGATTTTATGTTTAAGGTTCGATTTTGGCTTATGGTCGAGTGAGATTGAATGCTTTTGCGACTTTTAAAGAGGTGTTGCTTACGTAATTAGGTTTTGATTTTGCATTTCTTTAGTGTATGTTGTTCGTTGCGACGCGTTCGCCTCATCCAGGCATGGTATGCGATATGTCGTTTTTATGGTTTGGTTTCTGTCATGAAGAAGTGATTTCATTGTTATCCTATTGGTGGTGTCTATTCTCTTTGTGCCTTAGTATGGTATTGGCGCATACGCCGAACAGCATGGGAATTGATGATCTCGCGAGAGGGCCAATCTTCCTCGTTTTCCGAATTGTTTTTTGTAGGTGGGGGAGGACACCCGTATGATACCTCCCTTAGTATTGGCGCCGAGAGAGGCCAAATAGAGGATGTGACATTTTGCGGCATCGCTTCGTCGTCAGTCATGAGAAAAGTCGTTTCCCGTGCAGTACTGTTGAAGAGTGGTATTGATTTCGTTATTGCAATGAGCGATTCGGTTTGCGAATTGATCGTCAACATGCCTGATGTTGTTTTTCGCTTGTCAGAGGCACTTCTGAGTCTATCCTGGAAACACAGATTTTAAAGAACTTGTTTTTGAACGTTTTATTTAAAAACTTTCGTTGAAGAATCTCATGGTTCCTTGAGGGTAAAAATGCCTGCCAAAGTTTTGCGTCCATGGATGCGTATCAAATTGGTACGATCGGTTTTGCAGATTTATGAGATATTTCAAGTGGTTATATTCCCAGTGGTTAAGGGCGCTGCACGCTCATCTTTGCGAAGACTAATCAGGTCTCATAAATGGGCAGTCTCCACCCGTTCGAAGGACTACGGTGTGTTTTCCCTTACTTTATAGTCACTTCGTTCTGATGGGCTGCTACAAGCATCCTTTGCCACCTTTCGACAGCTGCGCCAAGGTCATTTGTCGTCGTAATCGGAGACCGTAACTAAGTGGGAGTCTGTCTAGGCTTCGTCAGGCTTTTAGTAAATGGGACAATTTGAGAGCTGCTCCATAAATTCTACTGTTTTCTCGACAGCTGTGGAATACGAACGAGCGTCCTCGAAAAGCGTACATTGGTTGCGCATCGGAGTTATCCCTTTATTTCTAGCACAGATAGCTTCGTGGCATTTTGCAGTTGAGTGCCACGAAGGTTGGAAGGGATCTGTGGTCCTAATTCTCAGCAGTGCGCTCACGAACAGCGAATAAGCCATTTCCATCTTATATTTGATTTTAATGATTTTACAATTTGATACAAATGCCAAACTTGCTGAGTTTAAATAAGCGTTCCTTTGAAAAAGGCCTAAGATTGTACCTCTTGCTTAGCCGATCTTTGGTAGGATAGGGGGTCGGAAGGGGGCGAGGAAGAGAGGGGGGGGGAGGCAACACCTTGGCCATGAGCGTGCTAACATTGACCCACTCTCAGTTTGCGTAGTGGTCTAGGGATCAACTTCCCGATTAGTATTATTGTTATGGATAGGTCACATTGATATACCGAAAGGTGTGCCCGGTTTCTGCCGAAAGGCCAAGCCATTGCGTGATAGCAGATGTAGGTTAGCCTACTATCCTACGTTCGCTTCGTCTGTGGAGGGAGTCGGGTTTCGCAACTTTCGCGACCTGGTTTTGTGATGAGGTCGAGCTTGTTTAAAATGTTATGCAATTGCAGGAAAAGTGACAAATTGGCGTCGAAATATGTTCATTATAACGCGGTTTTTATGAAGGATCCAGTTCGTCTGTTCCCGAAGTTCTACTGCAGTCTGCAGATCTGTTTGAATTTGTTGAGTGGTCGCATTTTTTTTCCTGGTGTGCCTGCATTACTGCAGAGGGAAATTGTATATTAGTGTTTAAAAATTAAACTTGATATTGAAGGAAATAATTCCGGGAGGGACGGGGACTGTTAGGGTGAGTTTAGGTTGTGCCAACTAGTCAGCATTGTAGACCTGGTTGTCACCGGCGAGTATAACCATCTTTTCCTCATAAGCAAGGTTGGGTTGTTTTTGCCTGATTGTTTTGCAGTGAAACAAGCGATTGAATCATTTCTGTAATGGTTTTGTAAATTAGTAAAGGGGGGATAGTTATCCGGTTTGATGGCATTGCGTTGTAGTCCTGGAAATGTCCCTTAGCTCGACTTCGCTAATCCTGAAAGGTTCGTGAAGCATGTAACACTGGAATTTGCCGGAGTCATACGGTATTCGAAGACGGGGGTTTTCATCGGACTTTTTCGGCCAGATCATTTTTATCTTTTTATCGTAGTGTAAGAAATAGCGCTTGGCGATCATTTGACTTTGAAAGGAATACTGAGTCCGCGAAAGGGGTTGACCTGGGTGGCGTACTCGATGTGAAGGATTGTGAGGCGATTTTCGACGACGGACCGAATTTGATGAGAATATATATGAAGTTGTGTACACCACGCTGATTCACTTTATGCTTATAATCTCGAACGTAGTGATAAGAGGCGACTGAATCCGACGGAAAGCGGATGCCACGCCTTTGGTAAAACGAGGCAGGAGGAATGGAGTTAGGGAGATGAATTCGAGGTAATATGGCGTACGAAATCAAGATATATTAATTTTCGCTATGTATGCCAATACATGTTGCAGCTATCGTGATGAGGTGATCGGCGGAACAAGTAGTGTGCGATTTTGTACACATTTATTAATTGTGGTCACTCTACCTACAAAAGAAAAAAAATCAATATGCCCACTGAAACACTTCAGTGTCCATCGAAGGTGTGCGATGATGAAATGAATAGAAACAATAGTTTTTGTAAGTTATTTGCGCCTAATTCTGATGCAAATATGCATTAGAAAAGAATAAAATAAAGTATTGTAAAAACAATGCAATTCCTCTTAAATGACAATTCTCGTTGTACGTTTCACGAAACTAACTGCATGTGTTTCTATAAAGAATTTGTTCCTTTATAAAATATCATATCAGCAAGTTTTTTAAAGCTTTTCACCCATGAACACCATGTAAATGTTAATGAAGATGGATAAAACAAAAAGGATGAGCGAAAACTATCGGTGATATCAAAGCTACTAAACGTAATTAATAACACTAAGGTGGTATACACACGGACGAAAATTTAAGATATCAAAGGCGCCTGAAAAATTTTCCAAAAATCGAGCCAAAGGGAGAAGCTGCTCACCCATATACACTGAAGGTACATGGAAAAATCATGAAGAAATGAAAATTAAAATTGGAAGAATTTAATAAGGCACAAAACACGAATAATATCGATCAGAACAATCACAGTGCTCGTTTCTTTCGCTCACTATTTACAAAACCGACAATTTGAAAACAAATCCTGAACAAGTAATTTCCAGCAAAGTTGCAAAAAAAAACGTTTCCCCGTGAACTTCATTAAAGGTTTAAGAGTTAGCCTTGAAGTCAGGAAGTCAGTTTATGGTGTTTTACGAACGATGAACCCTAGCTATTCGTTTTATTGTCGTTGATTAATCCAGTGGTTTTCAGATCGAACGTGATCAATTATTTCATCGTCAACTAATATTTTAAGCGAGAGAGAAGAACATCATTCAAATATGCTCTCCCATCAAGCGAATAGTGAACGAGCAAGACGCAGTCGAATTTATGACAAGAAACGTGCAAAATGGTGAAATTGATTCATTTTGAGAAGCAAGCTTTTTGACTGTTGCAAACAATTCGGTGAGTTTGCAGCAATGCAATTTGCAAAAAAAAATCAAACAATATGCAAAAAAATGTGTACGCAGAAGCATCGTTTCACAAATAAAAACAATAAAATTAACATACGGGCAGCAAAAAACGGAATGATAAATCAGCTATTTTAAAAGCAATACAATGCTCGTAAATTGAGGCACGCCCAGAAAGACGAGTGAAGGAACGATGGACAGCAAAAGTCGAAAAATACTTGATATCCCGTCTCACAACTCAAATTATTATTGAGGGTCATCCACAGTATTTTCTTATACTCGCCGAATCCTCCCAAGCCCTTGCTTCCTCCACCCCCTTCCCCCTCCC
>JPKZ01002486.1:865199-898706 GCA_000803305.1 Toxocara canis | reverse complement strand
GGGCCGGGGGGGGGGGGGGGGGGGTGATGGAAGGGAAGGGAAGAGGCAACGAGAAAGAGAAGGAAGAAGGGGGATGGACGTTTATGCACGTCTTAATTAGCCCTGTACTCCGCAACTGCTCTGGTGGTGTGGCCTTCTTGTTAGAAACTAAATATATTGAAGAATTACCTGATAAGACAAAAAAATAGTCAGCAATAACTTACGAAATCATTATCGTTGTTTCGCATCGAGAGACACACAAATGGAGTGAGCATTGCACGAAGGCTGTTCTGTATGCCGTCGTTGTCCGGGGTTTCTTCCCTGAATCCGGCAAGACAGGCCAAGGCTTCACAACTGCTACGAGCCAGTTTGTTCCGCAGTGACTGCTTATTCGATTCCTCGCTGTGTTCTACTCCTGAAGCACTAAATCACTGAAGGCGCACGTATTGTTGCGGATGCCTTTCCGGTTTCCAAAGCACCCCTCCTTCAGTGTTTCAATAAAGCGACTAATAAATCACCGCACTAACACTCATTTCTTCATGTTCGTCTTTAGTCGATCCTTTTGTCCATATTACTGCCGTGTCGGAGGCCCATTTTCCACTATTTTACATGCATGAGCGATGCGTACGCTAGCCATATCAGTGAAGTGACACGGAAATTAAGTTAAAGCTAGAGTGGAATGGGGTTATTACAGTGTGTAGAATGCGACTTCAATCGCGGACCAACAAAATCAAAAAAGCACATGATGATACCATTGTCGTCGACCGATGTCTCGAAAACTATAATCGACAACATAATATCACTTCTTCGAATGCGCAAAAAATGTGAGCAATATGTGCCATTCAAACCATTAATAAACACACACTGTGTTCTAGCAGCATGAAGCATCCGTTGGGCTACTAAACGAGCATCACAAAACAACCGGAAGATCGCTCATTAAGAATCTGATTATGGGAAAACTTTGACGCGAGCTTGCTTTCGTGTTTGCTGACTCTTTTCAGGGTCCCTCAGCCTTCGCATTTGGGTGCCATTGCCTCTTTTCAATGACGCCTAGATATCACTGAACAATCATTTCAAGTAGCCGATTTTCCATGCACATCACCCCTAATAAATTATGCATTTTTGGAAGTTTGACCGATCATACAGCAACATTAGGTTCCTCGCTAAAATTCGTAGTTAAACAACGCTGCGAACATTAAAAAAAACATTTTAAAACCAAAACCAAAAAAACACGACCTCCTTCATCGAGTGTGTAGTCGTAATGAAAAAGATGAGGAATTAGCTGCCAGAGAATACCCGCTTGGAATAGCTGCATTTGCAGGAGGGTGCATACAGCTAACGAACATACACATTCCGCTGCTGCAGTCGCCAGACGAGTCAAGTGCTAAATAATGCGCCATTATAATATATGGACGATTAAGCAACCTAAAATGCCCTAAACAAATCTGGCGGTGTCGGTTCCGGTGTATGATCAGGCTAAACTTGGGCAGCGACTAACAAATACGAGTTTCTAAATTAGTTGTGGCTAACAATAAACAGCACTCATACTTCCACTTTGTATTAGGGACGAGTTCTCATCACCACTTCTAAATAACATTAAGAAATTACTTCATTACATCTTCTAAACTATGTAATACAAAGCCCACATTAGCCAGAAGACTAAAGCCAACCATCGCAGTGCTATAATTGGCGCAGAATTTGCTCACAATCAAGCGCGCTTTGTGCACAAAAATGGCTGAGATGTGGTCGTCAAGTGAAGCGTTCTCGCCTTCACTGTACTACAATTCGTCTTCCCAAACTACATGCACAATTTCTAAACCGTTCATACGTTGCTATCTTATATTAATTATCCTCTTATCGTTGCACTCAAAAAAGCACATAAAGTTGGCTTACATGGAACTGAAGCAACCTGCAAATGTTACTGAATATAGTCGACATTTCCGATAGTTTCTCTCGGCATGCCTCGAATTGTGCAGCTGTTGCAAAGCAATGAAGTATGTGGATACAAACCTCAAACAAAAAGCCAATCAAACATTAGATATCGAAAAAATATTCGCCTCACTGTATCAAAATTCACTTTTTGTTCAACGTTCATCGACGTGCACCCCCGTAGTCGCATACTGCAGCACAAATATGAAGCTGAATGCGAGCGACGGAATGCAACAATAAAGTGAAAGAAGAGTAAGAATGAAACCAGCAAACAAAAAAAAGCAAATACCTGTACAGCCATATCTTCATCTTTTGAACTTAGACTAACCATCGGTACACAACGATCGAATGCACTTTGCAAAGCCTGCAATTAAACTCGGGAGCGATAATTTCTCAACATTGGCCCTCCTGCGTCAAAAAAAAGAACAGAGACTTAAACACGGGTTTTGCCAAAAAAAAACTTGTCAGCTTTAAACATCTGTTTGGCATATACACATGGTTATTTAGGAGCAGTTCGGTTCTACATTAAGATTGCACTGTGATGTTGCAATTTTTAAAATGAAAGTTGTTTTCGACCACTTCAGAGCAAAAAAAACTTTCATTGCCATCTTTATTTAAAAGAAACTTAAAGCTCCTTCATAAGCAAAGTTCTACTCCACAGCAACTTTAATCTCGTATTTCTATCTCTCTCCCTCTCAAAACAAAGAACGGAAATACTCATTGACAAGAACCTCCCCTTGGCATCGAGCGAGAAGCGTGGTCCTCTAGAACAGCGCCTCACCCCGAGACCTGGCGAAAAAACTGAAATCCGCAGGGCCTCTTTCTGTGACGCCTTGATTTAAAAAAAAAAAACAGATCAGTTAGCCGCGTCATTCAGAACTCACTTACTGCTGTTCGAATTAACAGCACAGAGTTTTCGCACCTAGACCGCACGACACCATAACAAACCTCGAGGCCTGCATCCCTCCTCAACTGTTCCGCGTTCAACGCCGAGCTTTGCAGCGTGCAATGACACAGTTCAACAGCAGCACTCAGCAGTTCACCTCCGCCACTCGCAAACAAAGCGTCATCCTTAGACTCAAGATCTATCGTCCGAATCAACTGTCCATAGCCGGCGTACTTATAAGGAGCTAACTCTGCAAAACAACAAAAATGTACGGCTGAATAGCTCTCTTTTGTGACCACGTCGTGAGCAAAAACAATGATGATACCAAAGCGAATAGACAATTCTCCACAAATGTGATCATCTTTTCTTTTTCTCCAAGCAGATGTTCACAATTCTAGTTTACCTATCCTTTGCTGTAGTTCTTAGCTCGTCACCTAACTTTATAAAACTTAAAGTTTGCGCTCCTACTGACTCTGCATAATTGTACTGCCCAAACTCAGGACAAATACTTTCCTGAAGCTTACCGAAGAATACAAGTCGCTGAAGTGTGAAAGCAATTATGCCAAACTAAAATTATGCAGCAGATGTCCTTATTAAATGACAGCAAATCCGAGTCTTTTTGAAAAGCTACTAAAAGTTTTAAAGAGAAAAATTTCGCAGGTAGTCCAGTTGTCTGAAAAAAAAAACCAACAAGTTGTGTTCAAAAATTCGCGATTCATCATGGACAAGACTTTATCTAGGCTATGCTAAAAACTCAAAAAAATATTTATCATGCAATAAATACAAGGATAACCATCAGAATGTCGGCTATAAACAATTGACTGTGCCTGTACACATAGCACAATACGCTGTACTTGAGGTGCAACCGAAGCTCGTGCCACACTCGAAGACAACATCTCATATGCACAGTTGATTTGCTCGAACATCTCACGTCCGTTAGGGTTCTTGTCTGGATGGTACTTTTGCGCCAGTTTAAAATAGGCACGACGAACAACCGACGTATCTGCCCACCTGCAAACATCTCATATTAGTCCCGTTCAACAGAAAAAATTTTCTCAAATGTTTTGCCCATTTAACAGCTGTGCAAGGCATGTGAATAACTATCAAGTGCATTGCACAACTGAAAGCCTATTTCCACGATTCTAAATCATCCTAGACAAGCCTGCCCCTACACCCGGTACCTTCAAATTTTCTCCCTCTTCCTTTTTTTCCACACGTTTTCTAAACGGATTGCGAATTTCGCCCGAAAGCAGACTGCCACTTCCCACTCGCCTCCACGCCCACCCTCCAAATCTGGAGTGAGCATGTTAAAATTGCTTGAACGAATCACATTCAAGTTTGGTTGCATAACAACCGGAATGCACCACCGTAATTTAAGTTTTCTAACAAAGGTGACCAGCAAAGCACCATACATAGGAAGTTACTCAAAACGACATACTGTCTGCGTATCGAAACCACAATTTTGACAAACCGGATAACACATTTTCCGCCCTATGATGTAATTTTTTAAGTAAGCTATATAGTTCCATTTAAGTAACGATAAGACTAACGCGCTCTCATCGAAAGGCAATCCAAGTGTGTCGCAGGCTTTTTCCAATGACATTGCCGGAGGTTTGCGATCGATTTCGTTCAACCATGCGGTTAAGCACGCACGCAAAAATGAAACCTGCATTTTAGAATTATCAACAGTGCGTTTGAAATTATCCAAATTATCAAATTATTATCAAATTATCAGCTTTGACATTTTACCACGTTTCCGAAAGTATGCTTCGTGGTTCAGTTAACCAAAAACTACCTGTTCGCCTCGAGAAACCAAAAATCACGAACACTTTCAATTTGCTACCAACATTTCTTCACTAGAAGGACACACCTATGAAGACGATGAACACTTTTTTAAAGCTATTGCAATCAACCGAAGCCGTTCAATGCAACGAGTCCACTCCCTCTCTTTACATCTGCTCAAGTTGTGAAACTGGTATATTAAAATAACGGACCGGATCTCGAATGCGCCAATCGGGAAATCGTTGTTTATTGCAAAGGTGGCGAAGGTAGTAAACATAACAGAACAACTCCTCATCCAGTTGTGGATAATCCACTGTTGGTATTGGGCAATACTGGTACAGAGCCTTCACGTTCGAAGGTAGTCTTTTCGAAAAATCGCTCACGTGTAACGCTATTCGTTCTATCAAATGACGTCTATAATTAAAATACTTTAACCATTAGCAGTTGACGAAATATACAGGCATTCTCGCCCATTCTCATTAGAAAAAGCAACAAATGCTTTATAATGTTCAACTTAATCCAATCGTTCATTGAGGTTCACTTTACTGCTTATGTTATTTCTTTAAAATTTTAATGTTTTTTTTTTTTAATTTCACTAGACAATCCGATATCTGCAGAAGTTCTGCGCTAGACCAATCCTAATAAATAAAAGGAAAGGGGAAGCTGTCAAATAAACGTTTCTACGCCACTTTTGCATGATGGTGAATAAAGGAACTAGCAAAATCATTCAGTGTCAGAAATAAAAACTCTAGCGCTAAGCCGTCGTTGCGCAAACCGCGTTGTAAGCATTTGCGATCCAGCAGCAACTTAGAGCTGAGTTCCATTCGGTCATCTTGCCCATAGCCGTTTCTCTACTAGGTTCGATTAAGCACGCTTAGCTAAACAACTCAGAATCATCTCGCTTAGACTTCAGTAAAACGCAAACATCAATATGCCCATATTCTGTCGTACCCATAATTACCCTCTCCTCCCTCGTTCACCTAAAAATCTATGGTATGGTCTTTTTTGAAATCGTTAGTGTATATGACAGGCAAGATGATCTTCTGGAAGCATTTAAGACTTTCACGAATTGAAACTTCTTCTAGACCACGAATTCTGACAGTGCAACGTGAAAAACTCTCAACAATTTTTAAATGACACTGGCTGGGAATTAAATACTTGGAATTTCTGGACGTAAATAACGCTTACTTACAATTTTGACTCCTCAAATACTCAAGAAAAAGGAAACAAAATTCACGTCTAGATCTCCACGTTTGGTTCATACACTCGAATTAGAACATTCTCGATATTTCCCACCTCATTCTCTTTGCGCTACTGACCAGGTGCCTATGGGTACCCTAAATCATTCACCAAAAAAAACTTGTAAACAAACAACAAAAATGAAATACCGCATTTGAGCGTTCCAAATAATCTCGGGGTTATCGAATTCACCCAAAAAAACTTGCGCGTATTTTTCAGCACCATATTCTTCCAAATAGAATATTGCTGCCTCAGGCAATAAAGGAGTCAATACGCTGTGAGAAATAAGCTCCGATTTGGCCTAAAAAAGAAATCAAGCATAACTGCTCCGAACAACGTCTGATAGCACCAACCAACCACCCAGATTACTTTTTTTTTTCAAAATCGTGGAAAAAACCATTAAAAATAGAAACTAATGAAATAGTATGAACAAACAATGAAGAACGATGTAGTTTATACGATGTGCAACTGTTCAAATCGAACATTTCATATTTTACTTTAAACGACGTATTCTCTCATACGCTTAAAAACTTTAGGAAATTTTTCATTGTCCATAGAAAACTCGCTTCAAACACGAATATTTGAAGCAACTCAGATTATTTTTTTAAAATTAATTTCTTTAAAATTTTTAAATCAATTCAGATATCGCAAGTGCATAGATGAATATAAAATTTTATGGTTCAGCACAAACAACTACAATCAGCAGCATTTTCAGTGACAGCCGCATAAAATTTCTCAAGTTTGTCAGAACCAGAAATGACCAGCGCAGCTATAATCAGAAAGTGAATCGACGGAGTGCGCTCTTATAAAATTTCAAAACTTTGAATGTCATCCCCATAGCGGAGGTACGCCAACGATTGCGTTGTGTCCGATAGCAATCCTAAGCGGAAAATCAAACAAGCCACAGGCATGAAATTTGGTGATATAGATTATAGCCCACTTCAAATTGATTCATCGACTCCGGAAGTATCAGCTGACATACCTTTAACTGTTCAAGAAATTGCACACATTTCCATCCCTTCCGAGCGAATAGCGTGCGCTCAAAACGAAGCCGAACAAATTTGAATGTGTGCCAGAGGTTAGCATGATTTGCAATTTGGCGACACAATTGCACAACGAAAATTCATATTTGCTTTGACCCAAGAGCTCGCAGGAGCGAGTGATTTATTATACGAAAAACTCTTTCCTCTACGACGGGATCGCTGGGAAGTGCAAATAGGCGGGTTATAAAAACCACGCAAACTTCCCTGCACCTTTATGCGCCCATCGCCTTTCTCAGGATCGATAAATCGATCTCAGATCGGAAGGATGAGGCCATCCTAATGCTTAAATTACATCTGCCAAAATTCCATTACTCTATATTCCCTGATTTCCAAGTCGAAACTTCAGGATGTGCAAAACAAAAATACGAATACGCACAGACATGTCGTTGCCATAATGCGCTTAACATGTGGAAATTTGTCAAGGTATGCAGACGCGATTTTCAGTAAAAACTTTGTGTGGCTGATGGGCAATTGCGAAAATACGAAAGCGCTCTTTTGAAGCGTTTCACACTTTGCTGGCACATCGTCAGACCGATTGGCTTGATGGGCAGAACTACCAGAACGCATATAATGGTAATCCTTTAGCGAGGCATTCTAATCTTTTCCCATCCCGTGCCATTTGCCCTGCTCGAGCAATCAAAAACTAGTGTTTTATCGGTCATTAAAATTTCAGAACTGATTACATTGATGAAATACGTATAAGATGATGGAACGAAGCAAGAAACTTACAAGAGCTGAACGAAATGCTTGCTTCATATGTGTGTAATGCAGAAAGCGTGCAATCGGCAATATATTCGACCCGTTGTACATTAGAATGAAGAAGAACACTCCCGACAAATACAGTCGAGACAAGAACGGATTATCCTTGAAACAAGAGGTATCACTCATGAGCACAATCAAACGCTTAACAACGCAAAAATAACCCAAACTTCGCAGTCAGTTTCGTGATTACCTTATTCCGCGATATGTGAAGGTTGGAATGCCGTGTTTGGGGATGCATCAGAATTCCGATGTTTTTTGCGTTTTGATTTCCG
Source organism: Toxocara canis (assembly GCA_000803305.1). Taxonomy (NCBI): domain Eukaryota; kingdom Metazoa; phylum Nematoda; class Chromadorea; order Rhabditida; family Toxocaridae; genus Toxocara; species Toxocara canis. Next base: position 890,814 of record JPKZ01002486.1, on the reverse strand, counting down.
TTTCGATACATAAAAAACTATGTCAGGAATCACGGAAGTTCCTCTTTCTCCCGATTTCAGTTATAGAGTCCCGAATTTCTGCTACCTCTATGAGTCTTGGTCTCGTCTTTCAAAAAACCTTCCGCGAAACACCGATGTCAAACATGCAACTTCGAATTTTTTAATTTCGTGAAGAATAAATCTCACTCTACGCAAACACTGAGCAGCTGTGTCTGCTAAAGGTGAATTATTTTCTTTTCATCTATCCTAGCACGTAAGACATTTGCGGATATGGCATGAGCCACTTTGCTTATAGATATGCAGAAATGAACACGCATATATGTTCTTCCTTACTAGACTACGGTTATGCTGATGATACGGAAATATTAGCAAAATGTTGTTCAAAAGTAGTTTACATCGGATTTGGTAAATATATTAACACTGATAATAATTTCTATGTTCAGCTGCTTTCAGTCTCGTAAACCTGACACGCATCAACCTATTCGTTTATGCCGATTCGCTTGCAACCTTTACACTGAGCAGTTTTCACAACTAAGTTTTTATTGAGTCACAAAATTTGTTACAAAGAAAAAAAAAGTAAATTTACTATATTCGTTATGCTATAGTAAATGAGAGCAACCTGCATGATAAGGAGAAGAAGTGAGGCGACACGCTGAACGATCGCCGGGTCATAGGTGAGCAACAGTTGCACAATTTGGTAAAGAAGAATTGGTTCAGATAGATTTCGTTTCACCTGAGGTAGCGGGCGCACAACGCAATCGTTCTCGTCTCTACAACACGTGAATTCCAATATCGAAAAGCAAAATGACTTCGTCGCACCAACTCAACCATCCCAAACAGAACAGGTAATATGAATATTGCGTTTTCGACTCTCATGTGCACAATTTCAACTCTCCCGTTCGTTCATCTAAACTTTGTTTCTCCTATATACATTTTAAAAAACTTCCACACGAATAAGCCACTTTAAGGTAATTTGTTGAGGCGTTAAAAAAATTTTAGGAGCCAGTAACGAATACTGCTGTAATCTTTACTCAAAACTCACATCTATAGCAATGGGCCAATTACATCTCAGAAAATTTACAGAAAAGCCTTTGAAGTCCAAAAGACAACAAAAGCTAATTGGGTCAAACAAATCTGGCAGCCCAATTCCCTCATAGGAGAGATAATGAAAGCCAGCAGAAAAAATTTGGAGTCTCAGAAGTGGAAAAAGGGGAGTTCAAAAAAGGCTACCTGGAGGGGAAGAACAGACACATCTGTATAAGCACATCAAGTATGAGTGTGCAAAGCTCTGTAAAATTATATACAGCAGCACTCCCTCCTTGACAGCAGAGCGTCCACCGAAACTGTGGCACTGCAGACAACGATGTCCACTGGTCGATGCCCTGTGCCCAAATCTGTGTTCTTTCAAAAATCGCCTTCTCTTCGTATAGTTGCTTCATCTATAACTATTCTGTTCAATAGCCTTCTTTGATATCTTGAATTTATAAAAATCATTTAAAACACCGAATACGTTTAAGGAATCATTGAATGCTCGCAACAGCACAAAAAAAATCCACAACTGAGGATACGTTGGCACATTTCGCGATTGAGAATCATGTCTGCCTTTGTGATGTGTCCGAGACTCTAACTGGAAAAAATTTATAAATTCGCTAACCACTCATTCGATCATTCACGGAACAAAACACTAATAAGCGAAATTTGATCGATTTAAATCACGAACGCATCGTACGATCACATCTGAACCCAACGTTTGACCGTGTAATGAAGAACAGCGGAAATGAGAATTTTACGATTCACGCCGAGGGCATATCGTGAAAAAAGTTATTCGATAGTTGCGATTTTTTTCCTTCTGCACATTTAAATTTCTGAAATGAAAGAAAATTTACACAACAGCGAATGTGAGAAGTGCAAATTTCGTCCAATTATAACGACTCACCTTGCCGAACGAGAAAGGTCCTTGCTGCTCTCCATTCTTGTCCGTATAATACCACTCCAGTGTGCCATCGGTTTCTGTACCACCACCAGCTTCCAACAAGTTCGACTGGACCTAGAAATGGAAGAGAAATCAACAATGGAACGACATAACCGTGCATTCCCTGGAAGAGAGAAAAAGAATCCTATCCCCTTTCTGAAAATACGCCCCATGCCATAATACCTATCTCGAAAAGCTTTGCCGAGCAAACTATAAACTTCGTGCTGCCCATTTTAATGAAGAAAACCTTATGGTCCCAGATGATCCAGGGGGTGGGGGAGGGGCGGGTTCGGTCATAGGTTATGTGATGCAAGGGGGCAACTTCGGGATGAAGGACGAAAAGTTATCCAGAAAATAATGGGTTATTGACGAGCAGTATTACAATAATGCAGACAGTACGACAAAAAAGGCGTTTCCCACTGCGATAGTGCTCTGGAGAGCTTGCAGACACGGGTACAATTATCATGTTTCAATTTGCGAGACTAGCGCATAACCTATTACTGCACAAAAAAAGACTGATCTACTGAGAGAGCATGAGGTGGAAATGTGCACTTTTATTAGTCATTTTTTTCAATGTTTTTACCGATGGTTTGCATGGTCCCTCCGAAATCCGCGCAGCGCCATATGTGCTCCCTTATTGGCCATAAGAGAAAAAAGTAGGACCTATACTTAACATTCTTTTAGCATGCTTTCACCCGTATACATGAATGAAACTATCACTCCTCACTCCTCTTCCTATCCTACCACTGCCCGGTTGTAGCGCAGCAGTCCCACGACGCAACTAGCTTATTTAGAGTTTACAGCGCAATTCGCTTTGTAGAATCCAGTAGGAAAAAGACAGAAAGGATAAAAATTTGTTTTTAAAAATGATGAAAGACGAATGTGATGCTGGAAATCAATATAGCTGAAAATTGGGGTTGTAATCAAGCCGAAAAATTCGAAGACGACAAGCTCATCTATGATAACAAACACACAGATACATATGAAACCACCGCAAGACTTTGGAAAAGCTACTTTGGTCGGGTTAGATGTGACAGGTAAGAAGCTCGAAAACACACAAAGAAGCGACCTGCCCATCAACCTTCGCTCTGTTGACGTGTAAATGGGCGAGAACGGCCAAGTCAACTAGCAACGGCAATATACCAGCACAAATCAGGTCGCGAACGTTCTCCTTATTTTGAGCCAGTTTGCTGACCAGAAGTACCTAAAACACCTATATATGCAAACTGATTTCCGTAAAAGAATCAAAACTTTAAAAGCGTAAAAAAGAGGAAAATGGGCAACTGAAAGAAAAAAAAACTATGAAAATTGTCATTGTTTTTCATAATACACATAAAAACAGAAAACCGTCGAAAACATTTTTGGCTCTATTTTGATATCTGAGGAAAAAAATAAGGCATTGCAATAGCCAGAAAATTTTGAGTGGTCATAACGCAATAATTCGAGAAAAAAAAAACGCAAGTTGGTAAAAACCTGAAGATTTTCGTCCAAAACAAAAAAAAATTGAAAAATATGCTATTAGCTTAATGCTGTAGGGATAGCCTTCACCTAGGAAGACATACTGGTTACCGAACCAACTAGCACAACAAGCCAAGCAACCAGCTAGCCACTGAACTACAATGCGGATCAACAAATACGCGTTTTTGCGTCTTTCCAGTTTTTGTTTTAGCATTCTTGTATTTGGCGAGTTGCCGTCAAATGTGGCCACTCTTTGGAAGGTAGGCTCACACAATGCGGTACTGTGAGAGGTGAAAATATACAAAATCTTTAAAAGAGTTAACAACGAAAAATAGCATTTTAGCAAGGCGCGGTAATGTGGCTTTCAACCGCCGTTAACCTTTTCAGGTGTGACCCTGGGTACGGTAGTGGCATCTAAAATGACAGGCTACAACTGAAAGTAGCAATAATAAAAGCAGCTGAACTGAAATGATTATCATCTTCTCCCCGTATTCGTTTCTAACGCGCTAACACATGCTCATGTTTCACGTCCGCTGATATGAAAGGTTATGGGTGAATAAATTTAGAATAAAATTATACGCACAAAGGTCCTTTCTGGATAGCACGATCGCCGTTCCACTCACCACTACTCTAACACTATTTTTCGCTTGCCCCTTCTCCGTACGCTGTGCTGTCTTAACAATTTAAGAAATCTACAACAACAAAAGAAGCGCAAAATTGTAAACGCGAACAAAACGATGATGTCACCCACTCTCCACTAAACTCTGCAAATTATGAAGCAAACTAACGAAAAAGTAACCCATAAATGATACCAAATGATCTCTTTCGGCTGCATTGGTACACTTGGCGAGCATATTAACGATATATTTGGAGTCAGCAAATGCGCCAATGGTAATATGATGACGTCCGTAGGTAACTGCCATCGCCTTTAAACACAAACAACGCATCTCACTTTTCGCCGATAACAAGAACCGATGATAAACGTTATTAAAGAACTCCCCCCTGAAAAATTTCATTAAAGAACTCTCCTCTGAAAAATTTCAATGCATAATATTTACACTGATCTGCCTCAGTGCATTGCCAGTGCTGAAACAATCTACACACTCAAAATTGACTCAGCTCAACCAACAGTTGGCGCTGATTGTGACTGCGGCTCAAGGAATATGATGATGAGAATATTTATACAGGTAAACAAAACATGCATTCTTAATAGAAGCGAGATACCAGTAAATATCGTGTAAAAACGGAAGATAAAAAAATAGGGGAAGAAAACGAATTTAAAAAAAAACTAAATCGGCACCAAATCGAGGCAGATGAAAGCTGTGGTCGCAATAAGTTATAGCATTTTGAGGAAAGGAAGGGAGGAAGGGGAAAGGGGGAGGAGGATAGTAGGCACACATTCATATACGCAACATTGTATAACAATAACAAAAAAATAAAAAAAGCAAAAAAACAAACGGATTGTGGATGGGTGTTGCCGTCGCTTCACTCTCCCGCAACAACAGACGAAGGTAGTAGTCACCTATTTTCACCTCTTCCGCTAATGACGGATATCGCGTCTGAAATCCAATTTTAACTTCCATTAAATGTAAAAACAAAAATCTGCAGGTGAGAAAAATCGGTAAGCGAGAAGTAAACGAACAAGAAGAACGAATACCGAACTTCCATCTTTCTATTTTCATTTATATTCTCACGAACGAAACGAAATTAGAAAATTCAACTTCGGTAAGCGTAGTCCTCAGCTCTATTTCATTAATGACAATCGAAAACATAATTGTTAAACAAACAAGCAAGCATGCAAGCAAAAAAAAATGCGACCTGAAATTCCGTATAGTTCCATGAAATAGACACATCAGGGGGCGAAAGCTCCTTCTCTTGCTCCAATAATCGCAGCTCATCCTCTATGGAACGACGAAATTCTTCACGAGTCTTCTCGTTCCATATCAGATCCGCCTAAGCCAAAATTTGCATAAAATTTCAACTTGCATAAAAGGCCCACAATTGAAAAAAAAACTGCTACAACAACTCCAACATCCTAATATATCAGCTTCTTGCAAAGACAACATAATCAAACATTCCCTACCGTTAAAACGCCTAAAGTCAACGAGTAGAACAACAAACACAGCTCGTAGCCAACTGTAATCGTTCTTGACCATGACCGCGCCTATGCAAACCTCATAAACAACAATATCTTATTCGAGCTTTTATTTTTTTTAAAGCGAACGCCTTTCTAAACCCTTACACTATAGTTAGTAAGTGAAATGCATCTCCGCATGACTGAGCAGTGGAGAGCGTAATCGAGCCTCTAGAGAACAAGGACATGCTCGTTGCTATGCTTTCCTTACAATCTTCAACTTAATGTTCGTCTCATACAGAGCAGTATCGCTGAACACCAGTCAACACGCCCCTACACCAACATTTTATTAAAACAAATGTCAACAATTTCATGCCTCTAGCTCATGAAAGCTTCGCCTTACACGTTCACGAAACTGAATTTCCAAAATACGCTCTGACCACTGCATAAAAATAGTATTATGAAGTATGCTACGCAAAACATAGCAAAGAAGTCCCTTCTTATAGTGCAGTGTGAAACCATTATAGGCGAAACTAAAGTTATCAGGATGCAAACTATCAGCTGCTCAGTCGAGCTTCTTTCTGAAAACTTATATCGTGAGCATTTAACCTGCAAGTCGACCAAATAGGAAAGAAAGTTCAAGCAACAAATGACCCTCTGACACCATCAATAAATCCCAAAAATTAAGATTGCCATATTATCGATAGATTTCAAACAAAGAACCTCCATCCGTTCAGCCAACTGTGAACATAAGCTCTTCAACAGCAAGGATTCATGCCGAAACATGGCAACTCCTTCAAAATGTTGATTCCAGAAGTGGACTGAACCAATCAAGTCGGTAAATGAACATCTGCATTCCGACAACATTTCGCGACGCATGCTGTGTGAGGTGCTTTGTCAAAATTGGGAGACGGGGTAGCGTTATACAGCAACAGCTCCATCCCACTCTGCGAGTTGCCCTTTTTGGACTGCTCTTTGGGAATATGGCCGCTAGGAGGAATATTATGTGCACGGCAGCCACATAAATTGATCATTCGGTCAAAAATGAGCAAATAATATTGCTTATGTGAAATAAAATGGTCAATGAGTAAAAACCTTGCAGTGGTCTTTAGCGAACTGATAGCTGAACATCTTCCAATTAACCGATGTTTTGACCCTTTGGCGTCTCTTTCGTAACACAACCGGTCGTTGAGTTTTATCCTTTAAAAAAAACAAAAATCATACGTTTTAGTCAGCCACTGATCTATCAAAGTTATTCTTTTGTGTAGCTCAAAATCTACGTGGTTTGCGGCTAAATCATTGGAAATCTTATGAAACATCTAAACTGCTGAGAGATGGAAGCTTTTATTGATTTCCACTGAGCAGCGCATGCTTACGATGTGAGCGAGAACAGCTATCGGAAAGTACGGCAGTATGCAGAAAAAATGCGTCCACATTTTGAATTTTTATCGATGGCACTCACACTATTGCCAGCGGGATGCCCTACGAGTCGAACCATCGCTAGGATTTCTGTTGATAAGCAAGGACGCAATGCGAAAAACGATAATCATCAACATGCTGCAAAGCTTTCATGTAACCGTGCCTCCTTCCGCTGCAAGAAGCTCAATTTCTGCTCCAGATTCCAATGCTGTAGAAGCTGATCGAGTTTTGCTTCCAGTGTTATTTGCATATGCTGCACTTGTTCCTGTAAAACAACTCTAATATATATACACATATATACATATATATCTTACCGCTCTTTCGGTTCCAAAATCTCACTGGTCCACTAGCCGCCCAACTTGGCGCAAGGTTAAGCCGCTACTGCAGATATGGGCAAATTGCCATCGGCGGAACATAGCAAGCTTTTATTCGCTGCGTAATCCATTTGTCAATTTGAATGCCTTTAGTGATGAAAATGGCAAGTATCACATCCACATGAGAAGGCAAAAATTCTTATGGACCATATGAGCGCGTCATATATACGTAATCAACGAATCGGTCTATGCTACTTATGCAGTGCGTTTTATATTATGACTGAAAACAACACTTACCATTCACCAAATTCGTCACCTACTCACTGACTTAACGCCCCTTTGAAAGCTTTCAGAACACTCACCATAAAGGCGCTCTGCGCTGATTCAACTGTCGCCATCTCCAAGTTGTTCCTCGTTAAAAGAAGGTCTGCCTCGCTGATGTTCGCTTTCTCCAGTGAATCCAAATAATCCAATAATCCACGAGGCTGAAATCAGTTCATTAACCTTTTCTCACTTCGTAACGGCAACCGCAACCTCCGATTGGTGAAGTCAGGAGCTCGACTGACCTACTGAACTAAAGCAATACAAATCTGGAAAGCAAGACGGATCCGCTGTAATTTGTCAACATAAATTTTCAGGCTGCCCATGTCGATGGAGAGCCATTGCTTTTAATCACCACTAAATTTTCTAGGAAAAGGGTATTACTTCTGATCCAAAGGCAATATAAAACTTAAAAACAGCACGATCACTCACCAAACATCTAGCAAGCAAATCCAGAGCAGCGTTATTATCAGCAATCCAAAGTGATATCAGATGACCGCTTAGCTGTTTGTTGGTTAGCACCCTTAAATCTCTTCCAACAGAGAGGAGGGCCAGATGAAGATGCCTGAGAAACGCACCCTCCGTCAACGACAGCGCTTGCATTTGCTTGGCGATTTCTATCGTTGACTCTTCGATTATTGCACGCATTACCATACCCGCACCTGAGAAATCAAATAACGATAAAAATAGTACCACACCATAACATTAAACGCAATTCCTGGAGATACGATTTCCTCAAGCAATGGCTTCATTCAAAAGAACGGCTTCATCCCAGAGAAATGTTGTATTCGACTAGAGTTGCATGCACCAGTTACGAAAAATGGCACAACGTATTTACAGCGATCGCTAATAAGGGCGGCATTCAGCGAAACGTCAAGCCAACCGTTCTCGTTCTCATTCATTTCTTAGCATAAAATACAGAAATTTTTCACATGTGGCCCCAATTTTGAAACTTTTCACTCCCCTATTTCGGTGGTATATTTGAGCAAAGCACATTGCCCGAATGATGTGGAAAAGAAACATGGCAAAATGATGCGGCTGTGTTTTGGAAGATGCAAACTAAGATAACGTGACATTGGGGTGAACTTTCCGAGTAATGAGGATACAAGCGATGTGGATAAAGCACTTTAGAGCGTTTATCATTAGAATTCAAATTTTAAATTAAACCTTAAAACTTCAAATGTATGGAATTCCAAATTTTTGAATAAATAACAAACGACATAGAATTTTAAAATAACAAACGAAAAATTCATATTTGATATTTAGAACTTCATTCCATATCCCCTCCCACAGTTCGTACACATTGTTTTCCGTTGTTTAGCTCAAAACTATCACTGGTGCTTATGTTCCTTATTTCTGAGAGATTTAATAATATTTCGTCACCTTTAACAATGGTCATAGACGGTGACTGGAAAAGGCGATAGAAGCTTCTTCCCCTTGCGGCAACCATTTCCAGAATTGAATCGAATATATCACCCGATGTTGTTTCACTGTACGGAGCACATACTGCATACGTAAGAAAATCCAGCATACTCGCTATTACCAATGCGCCTGTTCCACGCTCCTGAAAAGATTTTTACGGTAAAATCGAGGCAACAAATCCCGTTCATCGATCCCATGAATTGTCATGCCTTACAAATAAGAATTCGATGGAAACTTCCTTTCTTTATCGTAAAAATTCGGTTAATGTTAAGGACACGTGAAAGTAAAATGCTTATAATTATTCAATATCCTAATATGCTCAGATCTTCTCCTGCTTGCTCAACATTACCGGTGCAGAACTGCAGAATTTGAAAGTATGTTTTTATCCCTCCTTCCCCCCCCTCTGCCCACTCCTCAAAAAAAGACAAAAATGCAGCAGAACCATCCGCAGAAAGTCCGGAAAAGATTGTGATCACAATTTTTCCATTATTAAAATAGTTTAAAAATTGCAAGCTCTACGAAAAGGCTGAGTAACGCATGAGTCCCTGGTCTCATGTTCGAGCTTTTATGATATCTTACTTTAACCAGCTTGCTTTAAGCAACGTACGCTTGAAAGCAAAACAAAAGAGGCAGTCGGAATTGCTTATACAGGGTGCAGTATACAACAAGTAAAATATACACTTATCAATAAACATCGTCAACCCGTATAGCATGTATCGGCTATCATGAGGCACATTAATTTCCTAAGGCTCACTATCCGAGACAAAAAATGCCATGCAAGAAGTAGTAATAATTTAGCTGCGCGTGTCGAATTTTACATAAATATTCAGGAACGAACGGAGAGACGAAAAAACAGATGGCAAGAGAAGTTCGACAACAGAAACTGAGTAAGCTGGAAAAAAATTCCCGAATAATTTTCGCCAAACCTGCATCCGCCACGTGCTTGAAAAGAAAATTCTAAATCATCAACGTTAAAATCGCAATTAACAAAAATGAGTTTCTGTTGCATTTAGATTGCGACAATCCGCAAGGTCGCTGTTTTATCAGCGATCTATAATACTCGGACGTATCACTTGTTGGCTGCGCTATCTCGTTTCACAATGACGCTAGAGTCAACACTATTCAAACTTTCTTTATCGATTTAGCCTTTAAAAATAATCGCCTATCATTAGTTCGTCGCAAAAGAAAAATTTAGCGAAAATTATAGCACCAGTGACGCGCAGCTCCGGCACGTTAACGTGGCTCCACTTCGAGCTCTGACGACGACGGAATTTTCGGCTCCAGTTCCGAATTGTGAGATATATTGACTCTAGGCCCGATATTTAGGAATACGTAGTTCTGCGTAGTTTCGCTGATTACCTGGCTCTGCCTCCACCCTAGCATCGGTTCCACGATGAATCAAGTTCCAATCCTGGCTCCTGGTTTAAAACGATCGAGCTCCAGCTTCACCTCCGTCTCCGGTCTCCAAGACAGCCTCGCCCCAACCACGGCTCCAGCCTCATGATAATTTGACTCTTACTTAAGACACTCTCCTCAATTATTTGGCTCTACCTAACTTCGGCTCTAACCCCATCTCCCCCCCCCCCACCCCCGAAAGGTATGATTCACATTCCAGGACTTGAAAAACTTGGCTTCCGCTGCAACTCCAACCTCGGGGAACATCCAGCCCTGGCTCCATCTCTAGCTCAAACCTCCCGGAGTATCTCACTTTGGCCTTCAAGCAGCTTCGCATGTGGGCCAGAGCCACTTCAGTTCAGAGAAAATTATCCTCTCGGAATCAGACAACTCTCAAGAACAAGAATCTTAAAGTATTTTTTAAAAAGCCATTAATATTTCTTTTATGAATTTCTAAGCTCTGCACCTGTGATAACAGCAAAGCTACTAGTGTGTTCAGTTATTACAACGCGCCTGTCAGTGTTCAGTCCTCGAACCTCTCTGAGTTCTTCCCGTTTATTTTCAGCAAATAAACGCCTTTAATATTGTCAGTATTATTACTACTATCATTAAAGTTAGATCGACAACGCAATCGTAAAAGATTGTGGTAAAAGCAGCACGTGCATAAATAGCATTGAATGGATGCAGCTCTGCCTCATAAAAAACGCTTTAAACTGCTTGCGAATAGTATACTGTCATCGTAACTCAATATCACTTTCATAAGTGAACTGAATCTGCTTTCAGTATCGCATTGGAGTGTCAATTTCGCAAGATAGTCATGAGTACTAACAACATGTTTTACGACGAGATCGAGTAGATGTTCAACAAATTGCCGTGTGCAAAGAAGAGACTGTTTGTTGAGTTGCTCCAGCCTGAGTTCATAGTTGGCATGCATTGGTTGCATCAGAGAACATAACATCTCTACGGTCGCCTGATCGACGGTCTCGTTCGAACGATTCAACATGCTCACCACTAGACTTCCCAACTTTTCACGTATTCTAAAATAACAGTTCATATACGCCCAACTTCGTCAACCTTCCATTCAAACATTTATATTAAAACGACGTGATTAACATGACCGTACCCGCATACAGCTGCAATGTCATAAGAATGCGAACCGTTTGCTATATTTACGAGTGTGAAGGGAAATGAGGGGGGCCGGGGAGCTCCTGAGTTGAACGTGCCAGCAAATAACAAAACGCCTTCGCTTTTGGCGTGGGACGTCATTTTAAAAATATCGCCGTTTAGAACTGCCCACCTACTTTGGCTAAAAACCTGCGTTCGATGGTGAAAACAAATGAAAAAATTCTTTTTCTTTCAAACAGCACGCCAAATTTGTTTGGCCAATAAAAGTCAATTTAACTGTGCAGCACATCACAACAACATTCTGTCTTTCCTGACCACAGCTGTGTGAGGCAACGTTGTGCCTGTCTAGCTGCATCTATGACGAAATAATCAGGAATAGTACAAACGCCCCCAGATGAGCTGGTTCTTCTGGCTGTTCATCGTTCGACTCATGTGTACACACATGATAGTCGCTCTACTCATATAAGAAATGTCAGCCAACAAAACAAACGGCTGCACGGATATTTTCTATTCGAAGATTAATTCATGAAAATATGCACATATACCCGTCAGAACATCAAAATGTTCATTCTCTGTACTTCTCAGACAAAATGCTTTCGAAATGTGGGAGCCGTACGAACATTCTACGCATCGTCAACCTTCCATTCAAACATTTATATTAAAACGACGTGATTAACATGACCGTACCCGCATACAGCTGCAATGTCATAAGAATGCGAACCGTTTGCTATATTTACGAGTGTGAAGGGAAATGAGGGGGGCCGGGGAGCTCCTGAGTTGAACGTGCCAGCAAATAACAAAACGCCTTCGCTTTTGGCGTGGGACGTCATTTTAAAAATATCGCCGTTTAGAACTGCCCACCTACTTTGGCTAAAAACCTGCGTTCGATGGTGAAAACAAATGAAAAAATTCTTTTTCTTTCAAACAGCACGCCAAATTTGTTTGGCCAATAAAAGTCAATTTAACTGTGCAGCACATCACAACAACATTCTGTCTTTCCTGACCACAGCTGTGTGAGGCAACGTTGTGCCTGTCTAGCTGCATCTATGACGAAATAATCAGGAATAGTACAAACGCCCCCAGATGAGCTGGTTCTTCTGGCTGTTCATCGTTCGACTCATGTGTACACACATGATAGTCGCTCTACTCATATAAGAAATGTCAGCCAACAAAACAAACGGCTGCACGGATATTTTCTATTCGAAGATTAATTCATGAAAATATGCACATATACCCGTCAGAACATCAAAATGTTCATTCTCTGTACTTCTCAGACAAAATGCTTTCGAAATGTGGGAGCCGTACGAACATTCTACGCAAAAAAAAAACGATTCTTATGAACCCTAAACAAAATCAAACTTATCATAAACCACCAAAAAACCCCCACAAAATACCACAAAATATTTCAAGAAAATGCTTTTTATAGATTTCAGTCTTATAACAGTTTCCTTCCCTTTCCTGCTGTAAAAAAGTAATGAATTTATCGTATCTTAATTTTTATAAGCTGGAATTTAAATTAGGCGTGAATAATTAGTGTGGAAAGAAATAATCAAGGAACTCTGTGTTCAATTCATTTTGCTTTAAAGTAAAACGGTCAACACCTTAGAAGCGTTACTGACCTCACTACCTCTGCCCTGCTCAATGTCTCCATATATGCTTGTTACCTGATGAACCATTATCAATTCCTTCATCATTGTAAGATGAAATGAGAGTCGAAAAATCGTATCCAACTGCGCCCAATTATAATAAATATATTTTGGCCATAAAAAATTTCAACAAAGCTATAACTTCAGCAAAAGCGCTCCAAAAAGCTGGTTTGCGATGATTATTGATGTGAGAGGAAAGAATGCAAGGGAAAACTCCTATGAATACGTATCGCCTTTACTTCCATGCAAAACGCTTGGCTCTGAAGTTTTCTTGCCACAACATCTCTCCCATCACTATAACTTTCCAGAAAATCAACTAGTTTTCTTAACTAAATTTGCTCAACCTAGTCGTTAAAAAAGAACAATGTTATGTCTAACAAAGATATAAGTTGTGTCAGATGAAAATTATCGCCAAAATGACAAGAAGACGCCGTTTTATATGATGTTGTGCTATTTAATATGCAAAAAATTTGTTGCCTACAACGAATGTCCCTTTTTTGCAATCGACATTCCAATAACGAATTGCATGCGGTGACATGAATCAAGGATGCATGCAGCCTATGGCAAAAATTTGATACACCTCATAACAGACCTAGTGCGTAAATGACACTCTGGCGTATTGCAGCGAGGATGTTTTTGCGCGGTGGGATGCGCTCTTTCTTTCAAGTGCGTATAAATGTAAAACACTTTGCGTTAAATATACCTGTGACTGAGTTGCTCACTAGTTAACCTCATTCATGTTTTCATTTATTTTCAAACCCAAACAAAGGGACACTTGCTATCGCTTTGAAAACTCCCTTTATATATCAACTCTACATCGTCTTCCTTTAAGATAGCAATGAAAATGGCTTTCACGAATGCCTTCTTCACTTTTCTGTAGTGACTGTGACTGCTCAAGACGAAAAATTAGGAAGCAGCGATTCACAGTTCAATAAGACATGCCCCACAACCGCAGTTTGTCGGAGCGAACAAATTTCCAAGCAACATAACAAGCACATTTTTGAATGTTTCAGAGCAAGTTGAACCAAAACGCTCTCGACTGGTACTAGTCAACTTCCTCAAATCATTTCTTTGGCTATCAGCTGGACATTTTGATTACAACAAGGAATGAGTGGTTTCTAGAACTAACGCCTAAATTCAGCAAGGACAATCTTCATCGATGTCACCTACAAAAAATCTCGACGCAAATAATTGTGTGCGTTGATTATGTTGAAGTGCTTCTCCCGCCAAGTAAACAAACTTTCTCTGCAATTATCTCAGAAATCGCTGATACGGCACTGCACTTCAAAAAAAAAGACCCACCCCGGGACAGCGGTGAACGCCTGGAAGCCACTTTTGGAAGCAAATAGCCGATGCAGACATTGCAACTGTGATTCGCACTTCGAAACAGAGTCGACATCACCCGTTGAGTAGGTTTCTTGCAATACCGACTCTAAACAACCAACGATCAACTTGCCCTTGTTCTCTGTGAAGAAACCCTGCAAACAAAATTTGCTTCAATTCTTTTTGTACCATACCCATTCGCTTGCATATCCAATTAGTAATTATGCGATTAGCCGATTAATAAGCTAAAAGATTAGTGGGGAAAAATACCTTTAATTAATTATCATGACCATCGTCAAAATCGCCTGCGCTTTTTATGTGCTCCTTCTCAACAAAATAAAAAGACGCGTAATGGTTTGGTTATGGCTGAGGAAAGCTAAAAATGCAAATATTAATTAGTGTGTGCGATCTTCAGATAAACATTAACGGAAATCTAAGCAAGCGTGGATGGATTTGGGAATTTAGATTTATAATAAACTTCTGAACTGCACATATTCAATGAAGCATGAATATGCACATTCAATTCTGAGGCACAATTGCAACTTGTCAAGTTATCTTATTTTCTTTGCCCTTCTCCATGAAAAGCTAACCATTTTATCGTTAGTTGCCTTCAATCTCAGCCTTGTGCATTTCCCTTTCATACTCTCTAGAAGACGGATCTCACCTATCGAAATCATTTCGATCACAGAACAATGATAAGTACTCTTTAGCTCAAGTTATCTTATTTTCTTTGCCCTTCCCCATGAAAAGCTAACCATTTTATCGTTAGTTGCCTTCAATCTCAGCCTTGTGCATTTCCCTTTCATACTCTCTAGAAGACGGATCTCACCTATCGAAATCATTTCGATCACAGAACAATGATAAGTACTCTTTAGCTCAAGTTATCTTATTTTCTTTGCCCTTCCCCATGAAAAGCTAACCATTTTATCGTTAGTTGCCTTCAATCTCAGCCTTGTGCATTTCCCTTTCATACTCTCTAGAAGACGGATCTCACCTATCGAAATCATTTCGATCACAGAACAATGATAAGTACTCTTTAGCTCAAGTTATCTTATTTTCTTTGCCCTTCCCCATGAAAAGCTAACCATTTTATCGTTAGTTGCCTTCAATCTCAGCCTTGTGCATTTCCCTTTCATACTCTCTAGAAGACGGATCTCACCTATCGAAATCATTTCGATCACAGAACAATGATAAGTACTCTTTAGCTCAAGTTATCTTATTTTCTTTGCCCTTCTCCATGAAAAGCTAACCATTATATCGTTAGTTGCCTTCAATCTCACCCTTGTGCATTTCCCTTTCATACTCTCTAGAAGACGGATCTCACCTATCGAAATCATTTCGATCACAGAACAATGATAAGTACTCTTTAGCGGACAATGATATAGTTATTAACACGCGTTGACCTCAACTGAAACAGGAACTCAAAGATGGACTGAGGTGGCAAGGGGTGAGCGGAAAGAATGCACAAATAATTTTGCGTATGCCCATAAATCATTACGAATAATGTAACCATAAATGAAGCAATCTTCTGAAGAATATAGCTCATGATTGCAATTAAATTAATGAGCTAAATACTTCTCACATAATTCACCAAAAAAGAAATGTGAATACCTCTTGTGAAACAGAATACGTAAGTCCGTTGTATGGGATATTCGCATTGAATCGTCGTATGAGATCGTACCTTTTCAGGCCAGCTGAAAACAATCTAGTTTTAGTTGTGTAGTTTACTTCCTCTAATTTATATTTTATAGATATTATGAGTTTTTATGGTTTATGGCAGATTTTTCTTTTACTTTGTAGCAAACTTTTTCTTTTAGTTTACAGTTTATAGCTAATTTCTCCGCTTTTCTAGTTTATAGCGAACAAAATCGACTTTAGCATAACGTGAAGACGCAAAAAGAAACAGAAAAGAACAATGCATATTACTGATGATCGGGAATACTCTACATACTGCATTCAGCCAAGTCACTTCAGAGTGTATCGCTTCAACAGATGACAACGAACGACAGGACAATAATTTGAAAGGCAACTTGCACGTTACGGACATCCCTTTCGGTACTGTGTTGTCTTTTGACCGCACTATGACCGAAAGGCAGCAATATGACCGGAAGGCCGCATACTGTGCTCCACGCATAATGCTGCCCTCTGAACTTTTCAATGGTACTCCTCCTCTGTTCACTTCAGCACTACTATCCCTTGTTCCAAAAATTCATAGCATTCGCACAAACCAACATATGCATAGCCGCTTTTAGAGAACTCTGTTTAAAAAAATCGTACGCGGTGGTGAGATGACATGGCGCATACACTGCGATTCGCTATCTTCGTCGAGTAAGCATCCGTGAGGCAAAATCCGAAGTGCGCGTTCGTATTCGCGTCCTAGTACGAAAACATCACGATTGCCTGATGCACGAGCACCGTCCAGTAGAGAAGCCAATATCAGATCTCTGCAGATGGCCTTCGTTCAAATATAAAAGCACATTTGCAATTTCATCTCTCTTCGGTTGTACAACAGTGCCTCACTGAAAGGAGGTGTTGTGGATGCGAAATGATTAGAGGTTATTCGAGCTGATGAGGACAGAATGAGAAAAAAGACTTTAAATGACAGTNAAAGACCAACACATTGCCTCCAAAATTCCTTTTGTGCAATGTTTTCGCATTCTTTCCTTCGGACCAGCTCTAACATATCATATCGCTTCAAAAACAACCCCTCCCCTTGAACAATGGTGTTATTCACCCAACAACAGCTGGAACAATCCCAAAAATTATGTTCACTAACAACAGAGATGAGCAACTGAAAGCTACCAAACAACTTGCAAAGTTATCAGTGGTACGCAAACACAGATTAGAACATGCCAACTTTTACAAAGTAATTTCCACCCCACTTATCTAAAATATTACACCCAATAATCCGACAATTTAACACCTTTTTCACGAATCTTTCAAATACTTTTCTATTTACAGGTTTGAATTTGGACAGAAGGAAACGATATTCCCTAAAACAGTTGAATTCACAAGCTACCACCCTCAGAAAATCTTTGCATATATTATTGAAAAGCACTGACATGAGTAGAAATATCTGCCTGCCATAAAGGTTTGTAAAAATTAACACGAAATTTCAACTTCTCTTTTTTTTCAATTTCTAATGCACTACTCGTTCTACAATCTCGGCAAATCAACAAACGTTCGCATGGTTTGCATTATATGCCGTGTCCCAACGTACGATCCTATTTGTATGGAACATCTCAGTACCAAAAATGAATAAATAATACATTAGTAAAGGGAAGCTTGAATGCGATCGTATCGGAGTTCACCGTAACCGCATTCAATTCACACTCAAACTTCCTTAATGTCAAATATTTAACGTTATTACTTACTAGATTCCATTACAATTAAAGACACGAGGTCAAATAACTGAGGAGCGACACATATGACACGTACCGTTCAGCCGCCATATAACGCCTCGAATCACCCGTATCGTATTCCACACTGAATTTCTGCGGGTCCTTTTCATCTCGCGTTAGGCAAACCACCTGTATCAGTATAAGCTTATTTTGAACTCTCTTAGCTTTCACAATTTTTAACAAATGGAGCATAACTAGCTCAAACAAAATCCACATCACAAACTTCATGAAACGCGATAAAATTTAACAGCATGTGAGTGCAACGATCGAGGCTAGTTCGGTTGCGTTCTCTATTAATGCACTGATGTTTTCACCTGAAAAAAAAAAAACGTTGCAACTCAGCAAGTTTCAAAAACTTGAATCCTAACCGATTTAAGCGCTCTGGCACAAACAGCGGCGTAGCTGGCCAAATCCCTTTCGACGATACAACTTTCGCTCAGGCATAATAAACGTCGCACCGGGTAATCCTGTCTCCGCGTGAGTTTCTGCACTCTGAACTCCACGTAGGACGTTACCTGCTCGTCTCGACTAAAAACAGTTCACTTCATTAATCGCACAAATCAGTTTTATTTAGCAATCGATATCGCCATAGATGAATTCTGTGCAATGCAAATATGGCCCAGAAATAAGAAGCATGTTCAGCGAGCACGATAGTTGCTACCACAATAACGATTTTTGAAAAAAACTCATTAGGCCTTGAGACCACCACAATCCTGAATCTTCTAAACCACTCCCGCCAAAAATGACGGCACCTCAAAAATCACAGCTGCTCTTTGCGTTAATCTGTTTTGAAATACCAGAATATGATACTTTCTATCTTCACTTTATAAATTGCAAAATTTGCGAAACCCCTCCCCCTTTCCTCTAAAAAAAACCGAAATCCACAAATGCGTCTAAACGTATTCATATTTACCTGCACATGCCCAACCTCGTCTGCATAAAGTCGTCGAGAGTGAGTGTCTCTTTGGCCAATGGAATCGCAACACCAATATTCTCTCCGGCCATTCGCCTCAACAGCGTTATCAATTCGTCACATTTCTCTGCCACAAGCAAATGCTACAATACATTGAACTGGATGGTATGTCACACGAATAGAGCACTTTCTTCAGCAGCAAATCCAATACATCGATTTAATATGCTCGTATAAATGGGGATAACGAAAACAGTGATATACTAGCACCACAAGTGAATTTATCGTATCTACCCCATAAACCCCCGCCTCCCAACCCGTTTCTTGAACTATTGGTGGCTTGACGGATAGAAAAGATTATGGCCCCATTTTCTACTTATGATCTTCTGTTTTGTCGTTTGATCTTTCATCCGCCTCTTCGTCCTCTCCTAGCATGTTTTTAAACCGTTTGGAGCCTCCGTTCAAATTCGGGTTTGCGATTTGCGACAGATGCCTCTCCCACCCTTATGATGAGGGGTACTGAAAGCCCAGTTATGTGTATTAGTTCATCTTGATGGCAACTATGTCTTTAAGTTATGCGCACCCGGAATAAGCCGTTATTCAACAACAAAGAAAGTTGTTCTAGACAATGAAGATTCTGCTCCTTTTCGCTACGGTCGATATCATGAAATCAAACAATCCAATCCAATCCAGTTCCATTCAAAAGCAATCCTTCTTGGACGCACGTAAAACACACAAAACCACCGATATGAATTCCCATCTGCAGGATGTCTTCATTCGGAAGTGATTTTATTTTGTAACGATCGATTCAAACGCAGCCTAAGACCCATATCTGCATATCGTTCGACAACGAAGGCAAATTAGGAACCGGAAAAATTTTTGCATAATATCGCATCCATCTCTGCCATTGCCTTGTTATACCAAACGATAGAACAACGATGAAAACTTGCTCAGCAAAAAATCACTGAGAGATTATAAGTCTTAAGGAACAAAAAGCTTACTCTACGTCGTTGATCGTCCATTTCAAGAACGAAACCACCAGGATATTCAGTCATCTGAAAGAAAAAAATTCAACCATTCATTACGCAGCGTATTTGCACTGTCAAATAACTAAGGTTTCCGCATATCAAAACTTCGGCCGCTATCTTACTTCGTTTTTTTGGACAGCTTTGACACCAATTCATACTGAAAAAGCGATCGAGCAAGGAAAATAGCGCATTTCTAGCACACCTTACGTAACAACTATAAATTTATCTAGTTACATTCACTCATAGAAGAGAACCGAGTCATCACAGTAAAACTAAGCTGAAAGAGATGATAAAATGAGATTTTCCAATCATTCCACTATAGTGTGTGACAGTATATATCAAAATGAGATATTGCACGTTACTTACTGACAACTTGCCCTACGACGCACCCTCTACAGTTCAATGCCAAACAATCGAAGCAGCCGCCACACCATATCTCCAAACAGACAAACCACCACCATATTTAAAAATATTTTAAGAAGCAAAGGCCAACAAACAACCCAATGCACACACTAGACATGCATAGCGAATGAGTTTTTCATGATGAACTGTGAAATAAACAAACAAAAATAATTAGGTAAAACAATTTGTTAGAGTGAACTGTCTAACCTTGATGATTTGTCTGATGTCTCTATATTTATACGTTGCGACCACAATCTGCCGACTGTCGATCTGCTGAAGAGCAAAAGCAGTTACCTGTAGGATGACAGGTACTCGCTGATCTGACCAACCATGTTTGTAGCCCGAGAATTTCTGCAATTAATTAAGCCGATGCGGAAAACCAGCTGAAAACGATTGATGCTTAACGGGCGCTTAAATGTAACAAGATGTAATATATACTGCTATGTAATATACAGAAAAACACGAAGCGCTGTTGAGAAATTTGTCAATTATTCGTCTGAAATGATAAGAGCTTCAATAAGTAAATGCAAAAAAATAAGGGTTCGTTCATTTTTTCTTTTAAAAAAGGAAAAGAAAAGAAAAGAGATAGCACGAACCGGGTAAGGCATCGGACAGCGAGAACATCGCTAATGATCTGCTCTTTTCTTTCACCCGTTCACAAAATCAACCCGTAAACTCTGGCGAATCCGACTGGGTCGTTCTATCGAAAAAGTGTAATTTTTTTGAATGGAAAAAATTAAGATGAAAACTTCTGAGAGCAAGTATGCAAAAAAAAAAACAGCAATGAATAGTGCTAAAACGTTGTCGTCGTAAAACGATAAGGTTTCCCTCAATTTTCTGATAGGCAGCTGTTGAGAAATTTGTCAATTATTCGTCTGAAATGATAAGAGCTTCAATAAGTAAATGCAAAAAAATAAGGGTTCGTTCATTTTTTTTTTAAAAAAGGAAAAGAAAAGAAAAGAGATAGCACGAACCGGGTAAGGCATCGGACAGCGAGAACATCGCTAATGATCTGCTCTTTTCTTTCACCCGTTCACAAAATCAACCCGTAAACTCTGGCGAATCCGACTGGGTCGTTCTATCGAAAAAGTGTAATTTTTTTGAATGGAAAAAATTAAGATGAAAACTTCTGAGAGCAAGTATGCAAAAAAAAAACAGCAATGAATAGTGCTAAAACGTTGTCGTCGTAAAACGATAAGGTTTCCCTCAATTTTACTGATAGGCATTCAAAAATTCTCAAAATGACAAAAGAGATTCAATTACGCAGCCTATCAGTTTTTTTTAAAACTTGAAAAAAAAAAACTAACAACGCAACATGGCTGAGCATCAGCGAATTTCCACTGATATGCCAATGTTTCGGTGATTATTTGCTGAGTGTATTCCGAGGAGAACCTCATAGTATCGTTTTTTCTTTTTGATCGCATCTGAATGACGAACTCTTCCGGACCTGGCCCCGATCGAGGCGCCGGCCTAATCATCACAAAATCTTCATAGAGCCACTGCAAATTTATGCATGCAAATAATCATCAAACTAATTTAATTTAACCAATCTGTGATTACGGCTGAATGAAACAGAGGGCTTTAATTAAGGAACGGAAAGAACGAACGGGGACAGAGAGTGGTTAAACTAGCCCACCGTCTTCTACGCCCGACAGAGAGACTCGAAATTAAAAAATCAAACTGCAGAAGTTCATGGAAATAAAATGCGACGTACGACGTCAATGAAACATTTCCAGTGTGAGTGACCACCCCTGCTTTTGCTGGTATAAAAAAGTTCAAAAGTGTTTTAGTAGTCGTATCAAAATTACTTCACAAAGCGCACTATGCGACTAATACGTCTGTTTTGTATGCGTTTGCACGTACATGTGTATAAGACGACATTTCAGATCGGGAACCACATATCAAAACAACCGGGTCCTCCCCCCCCCCCCCCCCCCATTCAATTTCAAATCGACCCATCAACTGTGAACGTCATTCCAAACAAGTAGAAAGTTTAGCAGGAAATACGCACACAGTATTCCACATTTTTTCATTATTTCTCGACGGTATATGAAAACCCGTTCACCACAGCAGCACAGCTACAGAAGGACATTCTTGAGTTTCCCATTCTGTAATGGGAAAGTAATTGGGAAGTATCGGGAAGTAACTGGGAAGCTCACCAGTTCTTACAAGCCTCCCAAACTGCACTGTTTCGACATTGCTGTCAGGACTTTCAAAGCTTCACGCTGCATTTCAAGTACCTTACAACAGAGCTGAATTGAGCATTATCGAAAAGCAACATAGTTTTTTGTCGCCCATCTACGAAATGCTTTACAAAGGTATGGTCACTTTACCTCTACAGCGATACAAAGACTATTGGACGTATCTAGAAAAAATATTTTTTATTCGTGTCGAGTTTCGTAGTGTTCCAAGGGCTCTATACTCTTGACTATCAGACTTGATTAAAGAATTCTGATCTTGAATCTTTAACAGCATCGCAGCATCAAGTTCGATCGGATTTTTGCTATAAAATAGTGGAAGAAGTTTCCTGCATTCTCCTTAACAGTGTTTTCTCATTCCGTACGAAAAGCGAACGCCTAACGCATCTTTTTCAATTTGTACGTGATACGCGCTCTTTCAAATGTCTTTTACAGCCATCCCTTTAAAGTCATTCATTCGCCTATGGATCGGTCTTCTTGAAAAGATCGCTGAAGCGTCCGTTATTAAAACTCTACTTGATCCTCGCGACCTTCATAGCATCGTTCACTGGATCTGTTGAGCTCCCATATGTAAAAGTGCACTTATATCATTTTATTAGATCCATTGCAGTGTACATATCCAAATATGTTTATGTGAACGCTCATTTTCGCTTCGTTTTCTTGCTGTTTTACAGTTATGTTTGTTTGCTCCGTTTAATATCAGGATGGTTATGCCGATTTGTTTCGATGGGTGCTTTTATTTAATTGTTTCATTTTGCAACAGTCTGCCCATTTCTCGTTTCATTTTGCAAACCCCACCGCCTCTTTGTTTTTGTTCTTTTTTTGCTTTTCCTTTTGTAAACCGTTGTTTCACCACTCTGTGCAGTTTTGCTTGTTCTGTTGATTTGGTGTAATAAAGATGTTTCATCTTCTCATTCTTCTTCATAAAGGAATCTACCATCTGAGAAGGCGTCTAAACAATTTTGAACATACATGCCTGTGATATTCTCGCGATTTCTAAATACGAACGACGCTCTGAGTTTGGAAAGGAGGAATGAGTGGAGGAGGGTACAGAGGTGGGTGGAGGGGGGAGGGGGGGATGCACGGGCAGGTTAACCCCGCTTTTCAGACAACTGGATACACTGCGCTCAGAAAAAAGTGGAATTGGAAGCGAGAAGAGATGACCAGGATCTCAAATCACTGTAAGCAGTGCTAGTCTGTCTTTTAAAAGATCAGTACCGAGGATGGCAAAGCATGGCCGATAATCTCGAGCTCTTCTTATTGCCTCCTCGCACTCTAGGTCGTTGGTTTTTGACAGCTTTACACTATCATTATTTAAGTAGATAACAGAGCAGTTCTATAGTAGAAGGACGCTTGTTCAGATAAAACAACTAAAAAGTAATAAATAACATCTTACTTGATTGGTGATTTCAAGGGTCGACGGATTATATGTAGAGATGGCCAGTGAGCCTATTGAAAAAATCCGCTTGTATCTGCAATTGCAACAAAAAAACGTTTCTCTACCGATACAATTCATCACGCAGCCCTGAATCCTAATAAATGACCTGCTAAATACGCCCATGGATACATTCAAACGACAACAAATTTTAATCGCCTAACACTTAGTGACATTAAACGACAGATCAAAAATATTTTCTTCTGCCACAACGAAGCGTGCTTTACATGAATGCACAACAAGAACAACTAGACATAGTGGTACGTTTTATTATAAATCCATAAAAACCCATAAATGCACAAAATTAATCCATAAAAAGCAAACATTTGGGCTCGCCTTGTGAATCGCAATTTCAAGGGAGATTAAGAGATCAGAAATTTGAACATTTTGTTGCAGACACACTGTCCATACCTCACTGCACTCCAACCATCAATGGGTCCGCATATTAGGCATTCATGTTGAGCAACAACTGTCATGATGTTGAGAAGCAACAACACTGAAGTACTGGAAAAACATTTTGCTTCAAGCTTGCCACAATTATGCCATTAAAATGAAGGAATAAACAACGACATAGATGAAAGAAAATACGATGCTTTCTTGGTTGGACGTCTCCCATAAGGCGATTGATTACTTGTTGCTTGTACGTATTAGTCACAAAAGGAGTTGCTATATACATATATATATATATATATATATATATATATATGCACATATATGTATACATACGTGTATATATATATACATATATGTATATATATATGTATATATATATGTATATATATATATGTATATATATATATATATATCACTTAATTTCTGCACAATTTGCCACAAAGTTTGCGATAATGCTTTCTTTAACACATCTCTTCGTCAACATGATCGACCTATTGCGATTGTTACTCAAACAACCAATTTATTAAGACTCTTACTCAAATAATCTAAAACTGAATTTAATTTATAAATTAGCACCTCGCATGAAAAAAAAACAAAGCTTTGCAATGAGATGCTTACAAGTTGGCAGAAAACGAAAAAAAGAAGCTGGGGCCAAGTCTGGGAACGGAACTGAAAATTTCAACAAGTATACGTGTGATAAAAATTGTTCGAAGTGATAAATTTTCAGTAAATCCTGATCCTCTGATGTTCCTTTAGGTGAAGCCAGTTAAGCTCGTTGACTTTTTTGATGAAAGACTCAATCTCTCTTGGCGGGAAGCTTCAGCCGAACGTTATACGGTGAATGTGGTGAAGGAAGAAAGGGTGTGGGGGGAGGGGGGATGGATGGGAGGGGGAGGCAAACTGCTAAAATTCGGGACTTTCATAAGGAAATAATGGGATCTGATCGCATGGTCTTAAATACATTCAAAATGCAGCAAGTCGCTGAATTCGAAAAGGGCGTACGTTCAGAATGCATATTTGAGAGTAGACGAAGGCGGAAGGCTTAGTTGCGGTACAATGTGATAAGTAATTGAAGGTGGCTTACTTGCCCTTCCACGAGTGCTTTGTGACGAGAAAACAAGCAACGTCTCGATTGTCTGCGCAGAACGACGCCATCTGTGAACGGATGCGTCTCTTCCGATGAAATACGTACTCTCGATTTTGCGCCTTTCTCTGCTTACGTCACCGTATCGCTCACTTGTTCGCAATCATCGCAGCCAAAAACCGCACACAAAAGCCCTGCTGCAAATCAACCAAGTCTGACGTTTTGAATGATTATATTAAAATTTATGCGAAGTGACAAACAACAATTCGCTTAATCTTATGGTCCATGCAGCGAT
>JPKZ01002486.1:852683-865129 GCA_000803305.1 Toxocara canis | reverse complement strand
TGAGGGAGGAGGGGTTAGAATGCACATGTAACATACTTATAAAATTCCGTACACTTTTTATCTACCTAGATCGCTCATAGTACTTAGCCTTATTCACACGCCAAACTTAATCTTCATAAGAAACTCTACAAGTACCACTCTGGCGCACTCACTCGAAATTCACTCATTAGCTGAGTCATCGATCCCTGCAATCGTCTGGTCTCCCGGTCAGTTTCAATCTTCCATTCTAATAAACTCATACCACCTGCACCACAATACCCTACACCGTATTCTCTCTAACTTTTATCATGTCTGTCCTATTTTCCACGTAAATATCAGTGTTCGATTTTGAAAGTTTTACAAACACATTCCGTTATACAACATATGACCTCAATCAATCAATCAATAAAAGCATTTAACTGCTGCGAATAGATAAGATTAAGGAAAAGCGTTGAAGGGATATCGAGTTTAGTTTATAAGATAAATTTCACCTAGATCGGTCAACAATCGAACTTCACAACAACAACAACATCACTGCGAGTCACGTCTTTTGTTCTTCTAATTCAACA
This sequence comes from Toxocara canis, assembly GCA_000803305.1. Lineage (NCBI taxonomy): Eukaryota > Metazoa > Nematoda > Chromadorea > Rhabditida > Toxocaridae > Toxocara > Toxocara canis. The sequence continues at coordinate 864,581 of JPKZ01002486.1, read as the reverse complement.
AAAAACAACAACGATAAAAGGTATAGAGCGACCGGTGCCACGTCTGATCTTATTTAGAACACAATTACGTGAACAACTGACCGCACATATGACAGCTACAGTGAACATTAACAGCTACTCTATTTCACATCGGCCATGACCACTCTCCGATCACTTTAACTTTTGCATCAGATCAAATCCGAAAAATCCAAATCCCTTACGCTTAGCCAACAAACATTTTTGCTTTTGCTGATCGATAAATATTAGAACGTGGAATTCTACATACATGTATACTGATAATGAGGCAAAAACTCTACACTTCTTTGGCATTCTGAGGAAACCATAGAGGATTCCTCTTCAATGCTCCGAACAAAACACTACACACCACCCCCCTCCTCGCACCCCCTTATGTGCATAGCTCTTGTTGGCGTTCTTGTAGGCAAAATCGTCAACACAAACAACACTATCAGTTGGACGTTGAATATTTGTTACAGAATAATTGGAATGGTGAAAGCAATTGATGAAAGCCCCGTCGTTGTATGCATGTAACAACGACGGACGACGCACCATCGAACTGCTCACATGAACCGCGTGAGTCAAACATAAACAAAGAGATGCATGCATGTGCTCTGGCAACGGAGGGCACGCGTTGCGTTCCTCGACGTCTCATGATCGTCGACCCCCTTATGTGCATAGCTCTTGTTGGCGTTCTTGTAGGCAAAATCGTCAACACAAACAACACTATCAGTTGGACGTTGAATATTTGTTACAGAATAATTGGAATGGTGAAAGCAATTGATGAAAGCCCCGTCGTTGTATGCATGTAACAACGACGGACGACGCACCATCGAACTGCTCACATGAACCGCGTGAGTCAAACATAAACAAAGAGATGCATGCATGTGCTCTGGCAACGGAGGGCACGCGTTGCGTTCCTCGACGTCTCATGATCGTCGCTCTTCGCGCACAATGTGAACATGATCAAATACACACACGTGATCGAATCACTCACTCCATCCTCATTCCTTGTTTCTTATCCACCCAATAAACACTCTACATGGTAGTGCTAGTGGGTCCTCTCTTCGATGTGCTCCTCTACAAGGAGGGATTCCCTCACTGTTTTCCTACCCCACTTCCCCTCCCTCCCCGCCGCCCCCGCCTAATTTTTCATCCGGTGATTCTAGTATTCCCCGTTCGATCCTTGTTCCCTGACACGTGTGCGCATCTCCTCTTCGCTGTCATAACAACAGCTCATTGCTAATTACTCTTATAACCAACAACATCGGCTTTGAATTGCGACAGTTGCGAACGTGAACGAATGCTGCGTTATGCTTACGTTCGCTGCGTTTCTGCTATCTACGGCAACTTCACCATTCCTAATTGGAAGGTCGAATTTGTGTGTCGATACTCGGAACGAGAGTAACCCCAACGGTAATTTGGGAAAAGGGGGGGAGGGAGGGGGAGGGGTTATGGAACTGTTCTCAGCCAAGATGTAACGGGAGGACGAGATGTCGGCAACGGAACGGTTTACAGTAAGCGATGAGCAATTCAATTAGATGAATTCATTCAACAAGTGCATTTCGATGCGATTGTTATGTTGCATCGTACAACAACACACACATCTGATGAGTTGTAAAGTGCTACATCAAAGCGTTGAAAAGAAGATCCCAGATGGCGTACGTTTCCGTTTAAAAAAAAAAGAAAGAAAAATCATTCAAGGATTCTGGGCAGGAATACTAATTGCAGAACAAATTAGTCCGAAAAAAAACTGAATGTTGTCCGCGAGCAAGCAAAAAGATTGAAGCTGCTAACGTATTCAGTAATCGATAACGTATTCGGCCCCAATAGGTAATTAAATTTTTGGCGTTAGAAATTCTCAAAAACTTATGGAAGATGTTCTTTCCCGACATGCTGCACATTTGTCATATTTTAGTTGAAAAAGAACTCTCCTTTCCATACAAGATTTACATCGATAGAATGCTACGCGCGCAACTCTTTTTACGTTTTTATAAGTCTACCATCCTTGATGATACTCTACTGTGCGAATGTTAGAGAAGTATGTGCGGTAAGAATACTCGATTTGGTGGTCGAGTTAGATGAACACAATGAACAGAACATCATCCCGTAAGATGGGTAAGTCCAATGTTCGTATTTTTCAGAGCTTAGGAAGGGGAGGCAGAGATTTGACGATCGCTGTACCGAGGGTGGTTATTTCACGGTTTGCAACCGGAGGCTTAGAAATTCACGGATGGAAGAGGGTGGGAGGGGGAGGGGGAGTGGAAGGGGGAAGCGAGAAGCAGTTGGCGTCGCCCTCATTTCCTGCAATGATTAAACGAGATGGTCAGGTTGATGTGCAAAAGATTATCGGATTTATGAGTACCTCACGTCTGCACCCATGCGGGTTCGCACCCTCTCTTAGTTGGCCCAATATCGCACAATTTTGGCTCGAGTACTTTTCAGTTGACTCGGTCGCCGAGAGTGAATGCATTCGACCTGCCCGGCTGTATTGAAATTATGCTGTGCTTGGTAGCTCGGAGCCACCTGCATTACCTCTTATAGCTTGATTAGCTGTTAACTGCGAACATAACGCTCCCATACCTCTCCAGATCCACTGCTGTACCTGACTGGAGCTCTTTCAGCGAGCGCTGCTTTTTAATTTGTGTCTCTTTGTTGAACTCACCAACGTGCAACGTGCAACGCAAATTGCAATAAAAATATTTATTAAACGTATTTTTTTACAGAACTGATAGCACCGTACGGTTCGAATCAGTAGGCGAGTGCGGCCTCCTTATATTCGGTTGGATCAGCGGCGAAGAGGTCTTCAAGTTTCCACTGAAGAGTCTCGAATGTTGGCCTCTTTTCAGGCTCTTTATGCCAACATTGCAGCATTATTTCGTATAATTGAGGAGGACATCCGGGTGGGCATGCCATACGATAGCCATTCTCCAGTTGTTGCAAAACTTCTGCATTTGTCATCCCTAGAAGATTATCAATTAAAGATTTTGTCTTAAAACGAAGAAAAATTTTTGCTCTAAGATTTGCGCTAAAAATTTTATCCTAAAATCCGCGCCTAAAATCTGCCCTACAAATTTTATCCTAGATTTGCGCTAAAAATTTTGCCCTAAAATTCACCTTAAAAATTTTGCCCAAGCAGTTAAGCACATTGTTTTCGTTTATAGCCAATTAGAAATCATGTCTTGGACAATAAATGTAGAATCTATATTTCGCAACAGGGCAACAGAGGGTAGGGCATCCAAAGGATAGTCTCGGTGCACAAGTTCAAATTTCATCTCAACAACGAACTTTTTTTGCTCTTCAGCACATTCATTTTTCCAAAAAATAATTGATTTTCCAAAGCTGATTGTTGCTGTGCAGTTTTCTGAACAGTGTAAGTGAAAATTTGATAATATTATAAATAGTGCAAAGAAGAGTATAGCATAAATGAACGCTTGCTTGCTCAAATGGAAAATATCATTTATTTATCGATTACGTATCTGTGTTACCGGTTGACTTCCGTTGCTTTTTTGAATTAGTTGAAACATATCCGATTAACAAAAGCTATTTATTACTGTTTTAATTCATTAGCGCCTATTTTTTCGTACGGGCAGCTTAGAAGGTTATTTGATATGCTTGTTGGAATAAAATAATATTCTACCCGGATAAGGCAATCGTCCATAAGTGACAAGCTCAGTGAGCAGAATGCCAAAACTCCACACATCGGATTTGATCGTGAAACGATTATAGTTGGCTGCTTCAGGGGCTGTCCACTGCAAACGTATAACGCATATAACTTCATCATCAACGCCAACCAGTTGCTTCTTTTTGCAATGAGAAGAAAACTATATGGGATACCGCCCGGATGCAATGCAGCAGTACTCGACAACGGCTACACTTTATTCAGCCAATAAGGGCGCTATCGACTAGGGTTTAAACTGCCTTTTTCAGCAATAAAAGGATAAGAATGTGAAAAAGGATAAGAATAAGAATGAAGATAAGAAAAAAAAGGATAAGAATGAAGATAAGAAAAAAAAACGATAAGAACCGGACAAGGCAAAGTGACTTTAAAAAATGGTGCAAGTGAATGAGTGATATATATGGCTCGCCTAAAAGCAATCTGTTTATAAAGATGATTGGGCGACAGCAGTTGTTATCGTTGCGGATAGAGATCCCCAAACGACGTCTAGCCGATATGACGGGAACAGCTTCTTACAAAAACAGCGTAACGTGCCACGTATGTCGGTAAGTAAGGAAATGAGGAGAAATAATTGCCAAAAAAACGACAAATTACCTATGATCGAAAATCTACGACCTAACGTCAACTCAGAAGTTCTACTCAAGTAGCCAACAATTTCCCTTTGGAAACAAATGAGTCTGTCCACATTCTGCGATATTATCAACCATAGATTGCTGTGCGATATTAAGGAAATAATGCTGGCAATATAGATCAGACCTTGCAGTGTGTTGCCTTCGATCATGTCACAAAAATTAATTCCTCTCACCGTTTCGTCTCAATGAGCGACCATCAGGCAACCATCAAACTTGGAAAACCGAGTGTGAGGGCTGTCTAATGATTGATGAAGTTTAAGGGCGCTTGATGATTTCGAAGGTTGCCAAATGAAGGGTAAACTAAGTTTGAGGGCTACCCGACGAGGGGTAACCCAAGTTTAAAGGTTGCATATTGGTCGGTAATTCAATTTTGAGGGCTGCTCGACGACGGGTAGCCCAAGTTTGAGAGTTTTCTGCGTGAGACGTGACTCAAGTTTGAGGGTTGTCTGATGATGGCTCAGTGAGCCGAAACGCCCAGCAGTATTAAAGTTTCATAAAATCGTATGTAACTCATTGCAGGGTCTGATCAGTGTACCTTAATCAACACTCTCGATTATATGAAAACGGCGATCAATTCAAAATATGATTTAATAATTAAATGTTCGTATTTATAGAGTGAGCAAAAGTTCTTCAAGCTGCAGCCATGTGCCAGAGAGGAAGATATATCAGTTAGTTTACTGTAATGGCTACTCGAATGCGACTGTACGGCGTTCCGAACTAGGAAGACGATTTCGTGCTATAGCTGAGTTGCAAACGCAGCACACTATAACACTGCAAATCGTCTATCACTGAACCTTTCTTCTACCCACTAATCACAAATGTGCCGAATGGAGGGATTGTATTGGCGGAAGCTTAAATCGTAACGAAATTAAAATCGTGTAAGCTGAAGGTTTAATAAGAGAATTCTGTTTTAAAATAAGGCTTCAACCAGATACAACACACTCAATCGATTACCCATCCGGCTATACGTCTCTACTTCAAAAGAGGTTTTAATGATGAAAATAGATTAAAAAAACAAATAATTAATAAGAAGAATGAATAAAAATCACTAGGAGGTGAACTGTGGAATTCGCACCTTAATTGGAAACCTGGCGCCAACTCTAGCTTCATATTCGTTTTCACGTATGAGACGCGCCAATCCGAAGTCGGCAATTTTGACTGATAGTGAACGTGACATAAGAATGTTTCGTGCCGCTAGATCTCGATGGATGAAATTCTTCTCCTCTAAATATCGCATTCCGGATGCAATTTGTGCTGCGATATCGACCAATTGAGGCATTAAACAGCCGCGACCTCGACCCTGAATCCTTATGTCCATGCTTCTTCTTCATTAAGTTCGCTCTTGCCCTCGCAATATGATGTCGTCCCCTCCACAACCGTACGGCTCAAAGCTCACAAACGGAAAACTTTTTGTACAAACGAAAAGAGTATATGGGTTTAGCGACCATCCAAGTGTCACTGTTATATGTTGAAAAGGGGGCTGCTTGGAGTTTGGGGAGGAGGGGGGGGAGGGTGTGGGGCGGTACATTTACACTACATCGATTACTACTCATACACTCATCCACAAAACATTCCATTATTTCTCCTCTGCCTAGATTCATCGATATGATCCTTTAGAAGAAAAACTTCCAAACTATTTTTCAATGCATAAGATATCAGTGTTTAAAACATCGTATTTTTGCGCTAATTTCTTTTATTAATTATAAATTGCGATTCAGTGATCCTTAACCCTACTACTGTAAATCGATTCCCTCTGAAATTTGAATTAGTTCAGTATGCATTCTGAGCTGTGCTGATAATTTGAAAAAGATGCATGCATGACTGATAGAGCTGTGAAAGCGAAAAAAAAAACCTGCAAAAAATGGAGAAGACTTTCATGCATTAATTCGGTGATAATAAGTATTGGTTCGTCTTTGGTGCACACTGCATATAACTGTAGAAGCTTGGGATGCCTGAGTTTCTTCATGATTTGTGCCTCTGCGAGAAAATCATTCGGGTCGGCTGCACCACTCTTCAGCTTTTTGACCGCCACTGGAGTCGCTTGATTCCATCGCCCTTCCCATACCTATCCACAACAATCGTTAAAAATTATTTACTACCCCTTTCTATCACATCACATTTATTCACTGAAAAATGAGTAGAAGTAAAGGTAGAAACTGCAACTCCGCCTTTTATTTTCCGATCAAGAAATTTTGTAAACTAAAGCACTTTAATTATATCGCTAAGCCTTTTACGCATCATCAGGCGCTGCAGAAAACAATATTGACATCTGACCACATAACGCTTTGACTCATCTCATTCTTTGCTGCTCTATACGGAGTAATCGCAAATTTGTCCTTAAAAATTTGCTTGCTACCAACACATATTTCAATCCATATTTGGGCATTTAATTCGTTGGATGCTGACTCCATGGGACCGGATTCAACGAATTAAATGCAAATTTCTTAAGAACCAAACGTCAGTTGTCGTTTGACAAAATGAATATGTGAAAGATAAAGTCGATTTCATGCAAAACACTATTGCTTCAAGAATGGGTCGCAAAATTCAACAAACGACTTTACCCAGTAGGATGACCTCAACTGCAATGTTTCGTCGCAAACCAACCACTTTTGTTTGTTGATGATGATCTTTAAAGTTGCCAAAAATTTCTACATTTGAACACATTAAAGTGTTCAAATGTAGAAGAAATATTGCCGTTGAATTGTAAACGAAGTTGTAGTCTTCGTTTACAACACAATATTATTCTCCATTTTTGGATTGTCGCCGACCTTCCTAAGAATTTGCAATACTTTCCTCCTACCGATTAAACCCGTTGAGAATGTACCATTTAACGGATAATTAACCAGTCTCAATGAAATTTTACTTGACAAATTAGACGGCTAATAAACCACTGATTGTTTCATCAACAAAGACGTTTGGCAAGCGGCTAAAAACCAACGACAATGGTAACCGGTCACGCTAAATTCGATTTCTCGGTCGAATTTCGAGCGGCTTTTCGTGTTTTTTTTGGTAATCGAAACATGGCTTCATCCGATAGTCTTCGATGTTTAACGAGATGACGTTTTGAAACAGCTTTTGTTTCGATAAAAATTTCGATAGCGACCCAACGCCTTTTAGTCAGCTAGTGTTCCAATCAACTCTCATTCTCGAAAGTTAGTTCATCATCTAGTAGACCAAAATGGGGTTCCGATCACTGTTTTTATTTTTTAGTTTCACTAATTATATAGTAGTTTCACCCATTTTACAATATTCAGTTGTACATTTGTCAAATTTGAGACAAAGACAAAAGAGTGACTTCTCCAAATTGTCCAGCGCCAATTTGTCGTACGAGTCTGACGGATCGTCGGTCGATTTCCCACTGATCGTCATAGGTGAACGTACGCGTTTGTGGGATATCAACCCTAGCACATGGCCTTCGTAGTGTAACACAAAGACCATCTGACTGCCTCGCATAGTGGGCAATCAGTTCCGCTAACGTTGAGAACGGTTTCCGTCTTGCTATATAAAAGCCACCATGATCAAGTTGACGAACACGATAGTGTTTTACCGTATCTCCATCGCGAACTGAATAGAAAATTTCTTTTCTTGTTTATTACCGATTTTTTTGCATAATTTCTTGCATTGTGGCGAAGAAAAAAGCAAATGTAGAAGAGACTCGAAAACTTTATATTATGTACGTTAAAGAAAAAAATTTGGTTTGTGGAAATGCAAAAAAGAATCGATAAAAAGTCTCCAACTTCTCATAAAAATGTTCTCTCATAGTCAGTTAACGAAATGAAAAATTTAAAGGCAAGAATGCTGAATTGTGATAGTTAATGAGCGCTAATCGTTGATGCGATTTAGCCGAAAAAGAGAAAAGCCTTTGCAATTGCAAACGTGACTTTTATGCAATACTTTGGCTGTCTAGGAAAAACACTTATAGTTAGTCGTCTAGACATTAATTTCGCTTCCTTATTATTTGTTTTCTCTGCACGTTTATGATATGTTATTCTTAACAGAAATATGGAAGGTTTAAAAATGGAATTTGAATTGAATGAAACTTTTTAGTTGTTGTGACAGCTTATGAGAGCTTATCAAATGTATGCGAGCTTATGAATGACGCTTATGTTATGTGCGTTCAAATCTGATCAAGTAAGTAGTCACGTTGAGATCATCGACGCTTGTGACGATGATCAACGAACCTGACAGCGAGAAATCGTTATGTCTACTCTCCGAATCTCGAACCAAATAAGCGCCATGCTCATTCCCACCGAGCATTAACACTTTCTCGGCCTCAATACGACGCAATTTCCCAAAATACCATCTAAACAAACAAAAAAATTTGCAATGTTTAACGTTCTAAAAATAGAAGTATGTCATATATTTATGGAATGTGCAGCAGCTTTCGCATATGTCGCTATGCCAAATACAACAGCTATATATCGTTCACGCGCAAAAATTTCTCATAAAATCGAAATTCACTTTGTAAATTTTCCATCGAGCAAAACGAAGTGGCTAATGTTTTTTTTTAAATTTTTGTTCCAAAATAAAAATAATTAATTCTATTTGAGCGAACAACCAACAAGTTTCAAGGTTTGATAGACATTCAGAACGAACTGAATGAGGACAATGTGGTTGGTGATAGTATCGTCGAGATGAGCAAGCACACGCTTTTACGACTATTCATTTCACTGTTGAAGATTTTGCGATATAAACTTTTTGTTACAGAAAATAGGCTGCAACAAACGAATAATCTAAGTAATCTTGTTAATTAGTAAGTCCTTGCACTCATATAAGATTATTGATTCAGCGTAAAATACCAACAACGTCATAACGAAATCTAAAATATTGGTGGCATGCACTAATGGGGATTACGTTTGTTGAACGCGACTTCGTGTAGCGGTCTATCTATCATCTTAGCGATAAAAATGTAACACTCACTTATGCACTCGGCAGTGATGTGCACAGAAGATAATTCGAAATCGGGTCACAAATCAACAACTCATCCATCGCTTCTTCACAAATAACCAAAATGATCTATCGCTCGAACACTGTTCAAAATAAAAATTCACTTCGAAACACTAATAAATATGTATTTAATTGTTAATAGATAGATTAGAAATAATTATTTTAAAAGATTATAAATAAATAAGTAAACATAGCAGCAATATATATTTATTAAACGAATAGCTTTGAATATTGCTTTTTTTGGCGTGAAATTTCGTATGCGACATCTTCACAGAAGTCATAGTAATTCAAAAGTTGGGCAAATTCAAAAAATCCTATACTGGGATGGAGTGTACCTATATAGCTTATCTCATGCCATATAAGCATAGAGCCATATCGAGGTCTCTTATTTGCACTCGATATATGAAGAATTCATTTTCAGATTCTACTTTCGCTAGAAAAATTGCACGATTGCGAAGCTTATGGGTACAAGCGATTAAGCAGCGCTCTCTTGATGCGAACTCTGCCGATTGGAGACAAAAAAAATTGGCTAACAAATGAAAAAATTCGACGAAAATCATCGGGTTTTTTTTTTTTTTTGCGGTAACCGCCATCGAAACAACGTTTATTACAAGTCATTTAGTGACCCTGGCGACCATTGCCGATTTTTGGGACGGAAATACGCACTTTTATTAACATTATGTATAGCAAGTATCATTTTAGCTTTTTGTTCTGTTTGCAATAAAATATATACTACCTTGCACCCCTTACAGTGGCGTACGCAAAAGTTGTTCTGGATCGGGAACATAGTTACATAGCAGACTTGTACAACGAATGGAGCCTCGCAAAGTAATATCAACCATTTAAAGTCAAAATATGAGGGGAACGGGATGACGGCTTAGGCAAATTTGGTAATAAAGAAACGTCCAGCTTTCAAATTTTCGATTTAGCGTACGTCGGTGAAAGTAGGATAAAAAACATTTCTTAGCGCTTTCATTGGCATTTCGATCTTGGCAAATGTTTTGGTAGAAATTCTCACGACCCAAAAATTTTGGTAATCTCGGGAAATGTTGGACGACGAAGGAACTGGCTCCTTTCCTTTCCCCCATCCCTTCTTTTCGCTAGTTACTTAACTACCTGTATTACCCTGCGTATTGCACATACAGCGTATAATCTGTGCTCTACAGTCGCATGGTACACTGCACACTCCCCCAGCTGCACAAATCAACGCTTTTAAAGAATCCAGATTAGCGCTCAAATACACTTCAGCGATGATTGCTACATCTTGCAAAAGTAACCTAGTTCGACCGGTATGGCAGGGGTGCAAAACTCTGAAATCAACGTATGTCACCTTTAAACCTGAATCACATGAGCTCATGTATTACATCTTTAAAGCGCATCGGCATAAATCGTGGAGTAGTCTTGCGAGGCGATCCACTCGATCAAATCGGACTATTTCTAGCCGTGTCAGTGTCGATTCAGACCCCAATGAAGTGGGGGAAACAAGCATAAACAGGAAATCGAGAAACGCTGTCAGAACGGTATCCAAGCAACTTTTTTCATTGGTTTCAAATGTTCTGAGGAAGCGTCATTACGTAGAGAAGTAAATGCACAGAGCTGCAAGCAAACGTTCCATTCGCACATATGCTTTGTTTCGTTTGAATTTTATTCTGCTTCTTTAAAATATCTCTCGCCATTTATTTTTACGCCCTTTGGCAAACCTACATTTGCAAATTGTATTATGGCCACGTTGTGTCTGTATCCATAGCTATATTTTCAACTGCCTTTAAGGTTTATCACCTATAGTAACCACCATTTATAGCCTCGACTCACTCATACATACGAGTGCAAACCAGTATATCGACTCTGAAGAAAGCTAAAGCACTGAAAAATCTAGATGAATAATTTAACCGGCAGGTGTTGCACACAAAAGTCGCTGAACAACAGGGAATGAGTGCCAGGGGACTGGCGCGACGTGGGCTTTAGTGACAGCACTCATCATACCAACCGACCTTAGCTAATTGCAAATTTGCCGAAGCGCATAAGCCAAATCTTTCGTAGATCATTTGCAGCAGCGGTTGCAACCGCTAAACTTTCAATTTTCGTCATTTACGAACACTTTATGAAGTCTATCGGATTGATGGCTGCGTCGCTAGAGCTCATCATTTATCAACATTCCGTACATTTTCCCATCCATTTTAGTTTTTGATATAAACACAACTTTGCAGATGGGTTTCGTAGCTTAGATAAACAGATTGTGTGATCTTTCAAAGAGTAACGTTGACGTTTTGAGAGAAGGCTAGATGAAAATAGGTACTTTGATGTAGTGAAGCTTTCATGGACGGTATAGGTGAACGGACCGAGTTGAAGGGAACGGAAATAAGCGAACAGGGGGTGCCAATGAAAGATTTTTTTTTGTGCGTCTGTCGCACATGCACGGGTGCGATGTATGTGTTTCTGTGCTGATTATTGGGACGCAATGCATTCGTCCTTGATGAGCTCAATATCGAATCTGGTAAACACAAGAGGTCATGCCCCTTCTGCACTCTTTCTTTTTCTCAACTTCTTAATTGCTAAAATTACTTCACGTTTACTCATTTGTAACGTCTCAGCGCTATCGTTTAAACTCATAAGAAGCCCAAAATTTGAAATATCCATTGCAATATA
>JPKZ01002486.1:800611-834370 GCA_000803305.1 Toxocara canis | reverse complement strand
TTGAGAGGAAGTGACTTGCTACCCGTAAGTACTGAATTAACACTTTTTTTCTTAATCGTAGTAACGGCCGTAATCGTCGTCAATCACATTAGGGTTTTGTGGTCTCTGAACCGTCCATATAATTTTACCGGGTTCGATAGTCCGTCGAAGGTGATGTGATTTAGACTCGTATATGTTCTACTCGCGCTCTGCACAACGTCTCGCGATCGCATCACTTTTTCAGACGACTCTCCCCACTGTACGTGTCGCGCAAATTTCTACTTGAGACGTGTATTGTCGAGCGATCTTAGTTGTCACTACATTGCTGTTCGGTTGTATCGAATTAATTATTGATTCGAATTAATTGTTGGATTCGAGTTAATTGTTAATTCGACTTAGTTGTTGGATCGAATTAATTATTAATTCAGCTTAATTGTAGGATCAAATTAATTATTAATTCAGCTTAATTGTTGGATCGAATCAACTATTAATTAAATTTGTTGTATCGAATTTATTGTTGCTTACTGTAACTTTTTTTCCAGATTAGAGCGGCCTTCATGCTGTCCAAGTTGATTTTTCTATCGAGGAGGAACTGGAACGCCGGTAAGATTTTTCTTTTTCAATGGATCATCTTTCAACCTGAGGGAGGTCGTATTGGAGTCTTTAAATTGTCTCTTGAAGTGCGTGCCTGGCAGTTGTGACGTTATTGCTTCGCATATTACAAAGAAAAAACACCGAACGTTCACTGGATTTATGTTGACCCCCATCCACAAGCAAAGTTTGTACACTGATTGGTTGGATGAAGATTTGAATGAATAAGTGGTTATTTGATGTCATAGAAACTGCAATGCATCACTGGCTATGTTCGTCCGAGAGGCCTCTCACGCTCCTCGGTTTTCTGGCGTAGATAAATTATTTTTTTTTCTGCATTCTCGCTTAAATGTCTTTTATAGCAACAATATTTCCTTGAGCTAGATTTTAAGACCAACTTCAGTAGTGGTCCTTGCCATCATTTTTATGCGTGGCTCAAGCCGCCAACCAGGCGTCGTAACTTTGAGCGGGGAAAGAAGTGCAAGTAATGGCGAGGAATAGAACCTCTTTCACTATCCGAGTTACAGTTTTTATCCATTGTAGCTGTGATCTCTTGAAAATCGTTTGAGCCACTCTTTGTAAAATAATATTTGCCGTATTATTTTGCAAAGAATATTTATAAAATAATGTGGTAAATATTATTAGCAAACTAATGAAGTCGCTCAAAAAAACGAGCCGTCCTTCCGCGCCAAGTTTGTATTTAACGCGCTGGGAGGCGTTAGCATGTGATGCCTGTTTAGCATGAAAAGATTGTGAGGAAAGAGTCTGGCGTAAGATTTTGTGAGTAAGTGCCATCATCCAGGTAGTGAAAGGCTCGAATTCGATTATGGGCAATTTTTTGCGCTTTCCTCTACCATCTTACCTCCGATGTTTCCATATACGAGCCAGATCCAAAAAATGATAGCAAGCTGCGTTGCTGAAACTAAATTTTTTAAAATCTAGTCACTTGAAATATACATATTTTTTGTGAAAATATGCAGCAACTAAACAAAACAATGATAAAGCTGAAAGTTGCTCCGTATTTGCACAATAACTGAGACAGCCTTCGCCAGAATAAAGGGGGATGCAGGCCAGCAGATGGTGCAGAGGAAGGAAGGTAATCTATGTTTTTGAAGGAAAAAAGCGGCAAGAGCTTGTACCCTGTAAGCCACATTTTGACATTTTGGCATTTTTTATAGTCCTTCATTTTGGTGCAACACGAAAACATTGGACGGAACACCGGCAAACTTCTTCACTCCTGAAAGCGACCGCCAAAGAAAATTTAGCAATCGATTTTTAGCGTGATATTGCAATTGTTCTCGATATTGCAGTCGTTTTCGCTATATCAATTGTTTTCGATCTTTTTCGATATTGCCGTCGTTTCCGGTACTGCGCTCTTTTTCGATATTGCAATCGTTTTCGATATTGCAATCGTTTTCCATATTCCAGTCGTTTTCTTGTTGCAGTATCGGTGGCCTTTCAAGTTCAACGGTATGCGAACTCGACGTCGACATCGTCTCCCGTCGGTAACTCTTTGGATTACTGTTGCAATTCTTATTGGTGCAAAAGTAAGAAGTCGAGTAGAAAAAATTTATTGGTGCAGAAATCGAGTAGAAATATGCGTGCAAACATTTGACTGGTTTGAATCTGAAATGAAATATGCCAAAAGAAAACATATCAGTGTTCAAGCGGTGGAGTTTTTTTTTGTTCATGGACTTGGGATTGTAGTTTAAAACAAACCGAAGTACTTAAGCAAAAGTGATTGTTGTCCTTGCAAGCCGACGATTACCCGACGATTGTTACTGAAATGCCCTAATGAGTTTTTTTTAAAGATCTGCTTTTATTTAACATATGATGTTGTTATTTTGATGTCTAATGAATGGATTTTTTAGAAGCAGTATCGCTACATGTGGACAATGACGTGGCCATCGTTAGAATCGATAGTCCTGGAGTGAAAGTGAGCACTGTGATCATATTCTTCCGGAGAAAAATTAATGAGCAAATAAATTTTCGTCGATTAATTCTTTTGCGCCATCTTATACAGTTAGTCGGATCTGCATATAAGGATCATGGTATAATTGGCGATTTGCTTATGCGACGTCATCAGGCGATTAAAAGCCAACTTTTCAGTCAGTCATTTTATTTGTGGAGATTTTAGAAGCCTTCAAGATGAACGCGTATTTTCGCATAAAACTTGTTACTATATATGTTAATTTTCAGTTTTGAAAATATTGTTTCCAGTTTTTCAATGATTTTATAAATGTTAGGAGCGTTACTAATTTTATGGTTACTTTGTTTTTTGTAACCTCTCTAATTTATCCATTTTCAATCCATGTAATTGTAACATTCTTGATCTAGAATTCTTGTTACGTATTGCATGCTTATGGCAGTTGACGCACAAATAAATAAAAGTAGGTAATTTATTTCAGGAGAACACACTGAACGCAACAGTGTCACGACAACTGATGCGGGTAATGGAGCGTATAGAAAGTGATGAGGGAATACGAAGTGCGGTTCTTATTTCGGGCAAACCGAATAGCTTTGTTGCGGGCGCAGACATTGGCATGCTTGTTAGGGTATCTTTTGATTAGTCCTTTTGAACAGTGAATATATGGAGCGGTAGAAGCGTATGTGCAGATGACGTTTATATTACGATCAGATCCATTCGATATCACTTGACGACAGTTTCATCCAATTGTTGCGGCTAGTTCGGCAGTTTTATTTCGTGTGTGCATGCTAGGGTCCGACTATTCGACTCCCTTCCGCCTCCCCCCATCCCCCATGCCGTCCTCCCCGGGAAAGGTACAGGCACCCAAAGGTTTGCATGCATTTGGCAAATGATCAGTTTTGCGTTTTCCTGAAGTGGACTCAAAGAGAAATGATTCTTTGAGAGGGTTTTATATGCGGTCGGATCAGTTACAGTTTAAACTATAGTTTACAAATTATCAATAGCGTAAGAGTTGCTTTTTAGACTTTTCCATTATTTTCATGAAGTTTATGAAACCGGCTGGTCTGATGGATGAAATGAGCAGAGTGCATATGACATACTGACAGACATCCCGACTTGTTTTTAATTGATCTTATGAACGTCCAGGTGAAGAGTGCAGAGGAAGCGCAGCAGATTTCGTCAGAGGCACAGCGCGGGTTCACTCGTATCGAGAAGAGTAAGAAGCCGATTGTTGCCGCCATTATGGGTACATGCATGGGCGGTGGGCTAGAATTGGCTATGGCGTGTCACTATCGCGTCGCCGTTAATTCACCAAAAACACAACTTGCCTTACCCGAGGTTAGAGTTTTAGGTTCACTTTTTGTTTGTTTTTATCAATGCTTGCAGGATATAATCGATTAGTTAGTTTGGCAAATTTGTTTTGAATTGAATATTCATTTCCTCATTATTGTGTAATTTCTTAGAGGGAGGGGGGAAGGAGCAAAAAGAGAGAAACTAAACGCCCCTAACTCATACGTTTCGTAATCAAGTTGAGAACCTTGTCCGCTAAGCTGTAATTGTGTGGCCAGGAGTTTGATACGAATACTTTGTCTAAAAATGGGGTCAGTTTTTTTTCTTTTGTGTTGTTTTTTGATTATTTTAGTGCAGTTGTCAGTTTTGTGTCATTGTTTACGGACTGAGAAAGAGGATTGTCGAGATCGTTATTGTGAATTGGGCCTTATTGATGTATTGGTATAATGTTGAAGGTAATGCTTGGTTTACTACCGGGAGCAGGCGGTACGCAGAGACTTCCGAAACTTGTCTCTATAACAAATGCACTCGATATGATGTTAACTGGGAAGACAGTGCGCCCGCAAAAAGCGAAGAGCATAGGACTCGTCGACCATGTTATACAACCGCCTGGAATGGGGTTGAAGCCGACAGATGAGAACAACCTCGACTACCTGCAGAAGGTACGCACTTGATTGTGTCGCAGACATTTGCGCTCTAGAATGGCCATGTAGTTAGTTGAAGCAGCTTGTTCGTGTCGAGGCTAAACAGAGATTAATTTTTATTAAAAACTTATTTATTTGTGAATCGCACTATGTTTTCCGGTAATAAAAATCAAATTAATCGTGTTTTAAAAAAATTTTTTTTCACTTTTTCAGAAATGTCCTCCAATTTTGAAGAAGCTGTTTTGTTAAATTTCAGTGAAATTAGTTACCTTCCGAGCTCTAGTATTTTATAATCGATAGTCCTGGAGTGAAAGTGAGCACTGTGATCATATTCTTCCGGAGAAAAATTAATAAGCAAATAAATTTTCGTCGATTAATTCTTTTGCGCCATCTTATACAGTTAGTCGGATCTGCATATAAGGATCATGGTATAATTGGCGATTTGCTTATGCGACGTCATCAGGCGATTAAAAGCCAACTTTTCAGTCAGTCATTTTATTTGTGGAGATTTTAGAAGCCTTCAAGATGAACGCGTATTTTCGCATAAAACTTGTTACTATATATGTTAATTTTCAGTTTTGAAAATATTGTTTCCAGTTTTTCAATGATTTTATAAATGTTAGGAGCGTTACTAATTTTATGGTTACTTTGTTTTTTGTAACCTCTCTAATTTATCCATTTTCAATCCATGTAATTGTAACATTCTTGATCTAGAATTCTTGTTACGTATTGCATGCTTATGGCAGTTGACGCACAAATAAATAAAAGTAGGTAATTTATTTCAGGAGAACACACTGAACGCAACAGTGTCACGACAACTGATGCGGGTAATGGAGCGTATAGAAAGTGATGAGGGAATACGAAGTGCGGTTCTTATTTCGGGCAAACCGAATAGCTTTGTTGCGGGCGCAGACATTGGCATGCTTGTTAGGGTATCTTTTGATTAGTCCTTTTGAACAGTGAATATATGGAGCGGTAGAAGCGTATGTGCAGATGACGTTTATATTACGATCAGATCCATTCGATATCACTTGACGACAGTTTCATCCAATTGTTGCGGCTAGTTCGGCAGTTTTATTTCGTGTGTGCATGCTAGGGTCCGACTATTCGACTCCCTTCCGCCTCCCCCCATCCCCCATGCCGTCCTCCCCGGGAAAGGTACAGGCACCCAAAGGTTTGCATGCATTTGGCAGATGATCAGTTTTGCGTTTTCCTGAAGTGGACTCAAAGAGAAATGATTCTTTGAGAGGGTTTTATATGCGGTCGGATCAGTTACAGTTTAAACTATAGTTTACAAATTATCAATAGCGTAAGAGTTGCTTTTTAGACTTTTCCATTATTTTCATGAAGTTTATGAAACCGGCTGGTCTGATGGATGAAATGAGCAGAGTGCATATGACATACTGACAGACATCCCGACTTGTTTTTAATTGATCTTATGAACGTCCAGGTGAAGAGTGCAGAGGAAGCGCAGCAGATTTCGTCAGAGGCACAGCGCGGGTTCACTCGTATCGAGAAGAGTAAGAAGCCGATTGTTGCCGCCATTATGGGTACATGCATGGGCGGTGGGCTAGAATTGGCTATGGCGTGTCACTATCGCGTCGCCGTTAATTCACCAAAAACACAACTTGCCTTACCCGAGGTTAGAGTTTTAGGTTCACTTTTTGTTTGTTTTTATCAATGCTTGCAGGATATAATCGATTAGTTAGTTTGGCAAATTTGTTTTGAATTGAATATTCATTTCCTCATTATTGTGTAATTTCTTAGAGGGAGGGGGGAAGGAGCAAAAAGAGAGAAACTAAACGCCCCTAACTCATACGTTTCGTAATCAAGTTGAGAACCTTGTCCGCTAAGCTGTAATTGTGTGGCCAGGAGTTTGATACGAATACTTTGTCTAAAAATGGGGTCAGTTTTTTTTCTTTTGTGTTGTTTTTTGATTATTTTAGTGCAGTTGTCAGTTTTGTGTCATTGTTTACGGACTGAGAAAGAGGATTGTCGAGATCGTTATTGTGAATTGGGCCTTATTGATGTATTGGTATAATGTTGAAGGTAATGCTTGGTTTACTACCGGGAGCAGGCGGTACGCAGAGACTTCCGAAACTTGTCTCTATAACAAATGCACTCGATATGATGTTAACTGGGAAGACAGTGCGCCCGCAAAAAGCGAAGAGCATAGGACTCGTCGACCATGTTATACAACCGCCTGGAATGGGGTTGAAGCCGACAGATGAGAACAACCTCGACTACCTGCAGAAGGTACGCACTTGATTGTGTCGCAGACATTTGCGCTCTAGAATGGCCATGTAGTTAGTTGAAGCAGCTTGTTCGTGTCGAGGCTAAGATTAAATTAATTTTTATTAAAAACTTATTTATTTGTGAATCGCACTATGTTTTCCGGTAATAAAAATCAAATTAATCGTGTTTTAATTTTTTTTCTTTTCACTTTTTCAGAAATGTCCTCCAATTTTGAAGATTTATCGAATTTTTAGAAATGTTTTGGCCACTTTCAGCTTTTGAAACTTTTTTCAAATAAGTTTTGATTTTCTCAAAGGCATTTCGCAAACAGCAGTTTGAATTTTCCAATTCTCTAAAAAACTTAAGAGGAGTGTTTCAGTCAGTCAAATCGTTTAGCAAATTTTAAGGATAGAATTTCGGTCGTTTATACTTTTGGCATAAAAATTGCCGAAAGTGGCATCGTTGATTGTTGATGAACAGTCAGAATGATTCGCTTAAAACAGAACTCATTCATGTTTTTAAGTTTCAATAAAGTTAAGTAATTTGGCTAAAGCCTGTAAAAACTTGGGAAAAAAAATTAAATTCGCTGAATTACTGCATAAGTTAATTGAAACTGGTCAAATTATGGTAGCACCGAATTGACTTATTCAAATATTAGATGTTCATTTTTTTGCAATAATAATTGAATAGCTCAAAGTTCGATAAAGAAAATGCCAAAAATGACAACTTTGGAGGAGTATTCTCATTCCATGTGCAGAGGTGAACCGGAACATTTTTATGATAGTGTGATGCAAACATTCCGACTGTAATTTCTATCTTCTTATCTCTTCTTGCTCTTCTCATTTCTGCTGTCTCATATAAATTATATCCCCATCTAGGTGCTCTCCTTCCTTCATTGAACCATTCTGAGTTGCACTCATCGATCACTGAAGTAGGCACTTTTTCGAGACGCCAAGAACTTCACCGTCCTTAATATTATTGTACTTCGTTCCATTTTTGTTAATTCCGTACATACCAATCCTTTGGCTCTATTAGATTTTTATTTCAGCTCTGACTGAATGAAATACATATCTGCCATGAAACTTCAGTCAGGCCTCTTTGCAATCTTCCCCTCAAGTTCGGCCCCTCTTCTGAAAGTGGAAGCTGGCGCAAACTCCCATCCCTCAATTTCTATCTTTTCTTCAAATCTAGTCCACAATATATAAGTAGTCCATAGGTTTGTCGTTATGTTGGTCACATGCAAAACAATGTGCTTATGCATTTCGATGCAGAAACGCATTGTGGTCTGGACCTGTTCGTTTATAATCTCTGTTTGTGTGTGTGTCGCTCTTTACGTGTGTGGTGTGTGGATGAGGTGTGTGTGTGTGGTTTGAATTGTGTTCGTTGGGTGTTTATTTATGCGCCTGTGCTTATGTTTATACGTGTTTGTAAGTATGCGGTTTTGGTGATCGCAATGGTTTACCGAAGAGAAATCTCGAGACACTGACGGTCGTTCGTTTTTCACCTATAGCATTTTGATATTCTTCACATAAGAGAGTGCATGTCTCGCATCCGTCTCCATAGTCTAACTCCGCTTGTTTTACTTTGGCTACGCTCTTTTTTTTCAGCCACCACGACGGTAACTGATGGGACATGAATGCTAATCGTTAACTAGTTGGCTAATAAAGTTGAAACAGTGATAGAATTGGTGTACGAAT
This sequence comes from Toxocara canis, assembly GCA_000803305.1. Classification (NCBI taxonomy): domain Eukaryota; kingdom Metazoa; phylum Nematoda; class Chromadorea; order Rhabditida; family Toxocaridae; genus Toxocara; species Toxocara canis. Next base: position 826,007 of record JPKZ01002486.1, on the reverse strand, counting down.
GACGCTTGAGATAAGTATGTTGCACGGACGAATGTTGTACATCGAATTTACAGGTGGCAGTTGACATAGCGAAAAGTTTGAGTTCGGGAAAACTCAAACTTGAGCGCAAAAGGCCGCTCGCTGAGCGCACTACGAACTATTTTCTTACAAGACGTCCACTTCTCGATAGCGTTGTGCTAAAAATGGCTCGCGATAAGGTAAGCTATTTTTTTGTCTTACTTTTTCTTATTTCACTGATTTGCATGTTCCTTTGTTATCATTTAATCAGCAGCAGGCGTTAGACTGCTGTGTTCTTGTAGGGGGGCCATACTATTTGATATATTATTTTAGCTTTTCATTAGGTAGTGGACGGGCAGTAGCTCAGTGGTAGAGTTTTAGCATTATATGCAGAGAAACCTGAGTTCGATTGTAGGCTGCTTCCCCAACGGATGGCCAGGAGGGTGACCACCAGGCGATCCAAAACTGGTCACAACAATCATACGAGAGCATGGTTGTCAGCTAAATCGGTACGGAGCGGGGATCGGTGAAGTTAGAGCTGCGTTGCTGCTTTTGCATCTTTATTGTACCTTAGGGAGTACCAGTGACCGAACATGATGTTTTTAGCGACCATCGTTCATTGCGCTGTTAAACGATAAATTCTTAAAGGCAGGCTGGCAATGGATTTTTTTTGGGGATCGCTAAGTTTGAATTTGCCGGGAAACTATTATTATTCGTTAAGTCGAGTTATACAATGAAGTACAAAGACTTTTCCCATAGCCCAACCTACTAACCCTTGTCACATTCTTGATATATGTCGAAGCTCGTTTTTCGTACACGTGCGAAAAGATTGTGAGGTATGGGGAGGGGTGGAGGGTAACACGCAAGGAAGAAAGAAACAGGGGTGTCCTAGGAGGTTCCAGATATCATTTTATACAAGCTGCTGTGCTTGCTGCTTCGTTGTGGCTATGAACAAGTATTTGCGATCCCCTTTGCAGATAATGAAGCAAACTGCTGGTAACTATCCGGCTCCGCTAAAAATTCTTGAGGTCGTTAAAGAGGGCTTATCAACAAGTGGTACTGAGGGGTACGACGCAGAATCTAAGGTAACTTATCTTAGATATAATAGTATTTCTTTTCCGAAACCTGTATGGTCTACGTAGTTGTTGGCTTAATTTTAAAAATTTTATTTGATTCCGTTTTGCTTTTGAATATTTCGGCGAATTGTCTCAGAACTTAGAAGTATTTGTAATCTCAGCGGTAGTTGTTATACGTAGCTAGTTATGCAGCGATGAAACTTTTGAGTGCACCGCTGCTATGGAATAATTTATGCTAGTGATAATGTTTTGTTTATAGCTTCATATTACCTTTGACTCATGTGTCCTTTTCACTTTAGTATTAAATGCAGTATTGTTCGTTAAGAAGTGAATTTATTTAAAAAAATAATCTGCTTGTAAAAGATAAATTCATGGAAATATGAGTGCGACGTGTATTTTAATTTGAGGCATTTGGGGAATTGTCGCAAACAACACAGTGCAAAGCACTAATCGGAGTGTTCCATGGCTCAAACGATTGCAAGAAGAATAAGTACGGGCCTGCTAGGAAAACTGAGTACGTCCATTTTTCGTTGTTGTTAGTGGTTTAATGATTTGTTAAATGATACTGCATGTCTCGTCGATAGTTCTGCATTGAGTGCGATGTGCAATTTGGAGCAGATATTTGTCTCTTTCGTTGTTCTTGTCTTTGTTTCCTAAAGTCGAATATTAGTTGATACGTTATCGTCGTTAACAGTGATTCATTAGTGGAGATCAGAACCAGATTTCGCTAAATAAATATGTTTGAGTGTTTATTTAGTGTGTTCTATGCCCAAATCCATTTGCAGAATTTGTTTTGTCACTTTTTTTTCTCATTTAAAAAGAGACGACCATTATAGGTGCCCATGTTAGCCACCCGATGCCACGAGTGTCATAACTGTATGCCCGTCCTTTGGATGAGAGATTTTCATAAGCAAAATTGCATTTGCTGAACCGTAGACTATGGAGAGTCCAATTCCATCTCCTCAGACTTCATCACGCTCTTACAAGTTCTTCAGAAACAGAAGTTTCTAACTTTTTCTTCAAGCTTAATGTTATTTCCACTTCAGATTTTCGGAATTTTGTAGGTATTGGATTTATTATGGCCCCTATTATGTGTTACAGGAGGTTGGCGGTGATCGGAGCGGGTTTGATGGGTGCGGGTATAGCGAACGTTTCGATCGATAAAGGTATCAGGACAGTGCTGATTGATATGCACGAGGCAGGTCTGTCGCGGGGAATGAATCAGATCTATTCCCAGCTCAACACCTCAGTTAAGAAGAAAAAGTTTTCACCGACTAAGAGGGATAATTATATGGCAAATCTAAAACCGAGTCTGTCGTACGACCAGTTACGTGATTGCGATGTGGCCATCGAGGCGGTTTTCGAAGAGCTTGCGCTTAAACATAAGATTATTAAACAGGTTTCTTTCATCTCTTTGTCATGAAATTTGAGAATAAGGAGAGAAGGGGATATCTGTGAGCAAAGTGCTCTTTACTTTGTGACTGTAAAGAAAGTCAAGTGTTCATAACGAAGGGATATAACTTAAATGTTCTTTTAACTAAATATTTAAAATATAACTAAGCATAACTAAAATAACTGAAAACTTAAATGCTCGTATCATATTTCATTGCATGTTTTTGTTTAGGTGGAAACTTGGGTTTGGTGATTTTCTTCCCCTTTCTATTTTCATTAACGGGTCTCGCGAACTTGTCTATCTTTCTTTGTTGTTCGTATCAGTAGGTTTCTTTGTTATTTTTGCGGTGTTTCTTGAATTCTGCATTGGAATGTTGTTTAGCTCCTCAAAAGAGCCTTTATATGCATATAAAGGGTGGAAAAGCAGAAGGGGTGATCTCGTTAAGGTGGGTCTGCACAACCCAATCATCTCCTAAGCTGCTCAACACGGTCGTATTTAAAATACTTCTCACTGAATTGACAAATAAGTTTGTTAAAGTGAAATATAGTAAAGTTTTGATTTTGTAGTTGGAAGCGGTGGTACCATCGCACTGTGTAATTGCCTCTAATACGTCCGCATTGCCGATCTCAGAAATAGCGTCCGTCTCCAAAAAGCCAGAACAAATAATCGGAATGCACTACTTTTCACCAGTCGACAAAATGCAACTGCTGGAGGTCATCACCACTGATAAGACCAGCAAAGAGACGTTGGCCATCGCCGCACAGCTCGGTCTCGCACAGAAGAAACTGGTTGTCGTTGTAAAGGTGGGTAGTTAGTACGTATTCCACGAAAGCGAGATCACTTTTTAAGGAGAAATGAGGTCAGTTGTGTCGTAATTGATTTTAGTTTCGAAATTCTTGTGTAAGATGCCAGATGATTAAATCGCGTGATTGTTGTTGTTTATACTGGCGTACAGAAGAGTTTTGGGGAGGGGAGGGGTTGGGGATGGGAACTCTTTTAAAGGGTTCGATTCGAAAGAAATTTTATTGGTTTCAACTGAAGATTTCTATTTTCACAATAAGAAAATATTGGAACTTACCGTCGTCATTTTTTTCCTGGTATTCAGATTCTTTTTGTCTCTCCTCATCTTCGTACTATTCGGGCTGAAATCTCTCGTTGGCAATCGTAGGCATATAGTTGTTGATGTCACCCAATCAGTGTACGATGAAGTAAAAGATTATTTGATATTTTTGCCGTCATATGCGATCGTTTACGATGATCATAAGGAGTGCAAATTTGTGACTGATTAGGGAATGTAGATTTGCCATCGTATTTCACGTTTCGGCCGTAGCGCATACAGAGTTGTGCTTTTTGGTATGGTGAGTCCACTGAGCAGTGGCAAAAATGGTTCGTTCATCGTCTCGATTCATATATCTGAAGTCACTTCTTGAGTTGATTTAAGAGCGGTCAGTGCTGTCGTTCAAAACTTTTTCGAAAATAGTGTAGCAGCAGCCGGCTTTATTATGGCTCAATGGGTTTAGTGTAGAAGCGCTCACAATCTTTTTCGGCTAAAGGCGTTTTCAAGAAGCCTTGCGATGGCTGTATTTTAAAAGACAATAACTATCTTAACAAGAGTGACCACAACAGTTTGGCTCAAAGCTTGTAAGTTCGTGTAAAGGCACCAGTTTAAGGAACGCGTTCTGAAAAGTCGTATCTTCGAGACGACCACTGCTTGAAAACTTTGCAACGACCTTCGTACGGCGTAGTTGTTGCAGTAGCCATCATTATATTCTATCTGAGCTTTAGCAAAAATCAGTTTACAGTGGTCGAACACATTTTCCTCGATTAACAGAAATAAGCACATCATTGTCTCCATAATTACTGGTTTGGGCGATAGTTTTTCGCAGTGTTAAGAGCCATTTTTAAACGTGGGTACCAAGAGGTGAAGGTTCTGCATAAAGGTAAGCAATTCAATGACAATGTTGTAGCGCACTTGCTTAAAATACAATGGTGAACTGTCGGAGATGTTGAGCACGTTAAGACGAGGAAGGTTGTCAGTTTATATTTTGCTCGTTGGTGGTGTGTTGCCGCCGAGTGTTGGGGAGTAAGTCAACCTGGGACAGCTGAAGGCGCCTTGATATCTTTTACAGTAACAGCATCCTCACTTGACAGTGTTCCTTTATGTAGGCGTTACGCTGTGTAGCCCTATTTGTGTGCTACATGAGCTGTTTCATATTTGAGGAAATTTCTTTTCTGACAACCTGTTGTGATCCAGTCATTGTCATACTTAAAAAACAGCTTTGGAACCGCACCAAAGCAAATATGCTTGTTTAATAGCTGAGAGATATTTTATTAGTGAATGCCTTCGCATTTTCTGAAAATTTCTGGTTCATCCTGCACGGGAGTGTTACTGCTGTTAGGAATTATGAGCAAGAACGGGTTCACCTTATAGTTATATGCTTATTTAGCGCTGTTATTGTTAAATTTTTCTTCTAAAGAAAGCCGAAACAAATTGACAAAAGCATCAATACCATTCATACCCGTCTGTATGGCTTCACCTTACATAACATATCCACATACTCGCCTGCGTTCATTTTGGCACCTGCTCAATGTATAAATGACGCCAAAAGAGGTAACCACATATCCTTCTAGTATACGCTCATGTAATTTGACGGTATTCTTTTCTTGATGGTGTTTTTCAAAATTTTATACTTTCCACACATCTAATAATTTGTGTCGATTCAGCGAGGCCCTTTTGCAAAACTTTTCCTTTCATTTATGCTAATGATTTGCAGGACTGTCCAGGCTTTTTTGTTGTTCGATGTTTGTGCCCGATGATGAGCGAGGTGGTACGATTGCTACAAGAGGGTGTAGAACCACAAACCCTCGATAAACTTACGACAGCATACGGCTTCCCAGTCGGGGCCGCTACTCTGGCCGACGAAGTAGGCCTCGATGTCGCTGAGCATGTTGCGCAATTCTTAGGAAAGGTTTCTTTTACCCCTAAGCCTTCTAGGGGTTCCTGTTTTTGGTCCATCTATTTGTTTGAACGTTCGAACTCTTTGGGAAGAGGGGGGAGGCAAAAAATGTTCTTCCTTAAAAAATGATTTTAAAGGAGGGGGATTGAGGTATGTTGAAATTGTGAGCAATGCTCGTGAATACTTTGTGTAAAATTGCTCTCATTGCGCAGGCAGAAATTCCAGTTATTTGATGATTAAGCTTTAGAACGCGGCAGCAGTAGATAAATTTCTGAGGTGTTTAGGCCCTGTGTAACTTTTCTGATGCATCGAGCGTCAACCCTTCACCTTTTGGTTTCCGTCTTATTGTGATTCGCATACAAAAATGTAGCATCTATGTCCTCTCTCGCCTCTGCCCTGCCCTCCCTCTCCGGCTCGCCTCTGCCTCACCCTCCCTCTCCGGCAACCTGTATTCGTTTTTCTTGTTTTTGAGTCGCTTGAAGAAATGAGCATCATCCGCCAAAGAGCATGAGACAGAATCTCGCAGGGCAGTTTTATCTGAGGTATAAGTTGTGAGTGGTAAATTCTCACACGTTTTGTGTGAGTCGAAGCAAGCGGTCAGGTAGTATCAATGCTGATCCAATCGGCTAAATTGTCGGTCATTCATGCTCGCTGAACAGTACAGCCTCATTTTCAGGCACTCGGTGCTCGCGTTGGAGGTTCCTCAGTTGATTTGCTAACTGAAATGGTATCTTTGGGCTTCAAAGGACGTAAATCGGGCAAAGGGTTCTATCTATACGAAAAGAAGAAATTTATGTTGAAGGATGGCAAGAGAGTCAACGAGTCTGCAATGAAGATTATTGCCAAACACCATGCTACTGGACCAGCTGCCGTGTAAGTGAGAATTTGGCATTTGTTGCTACAAGGAAATTGAAAAAGAAAGGAGGCAGTAGATTAATGGACGGAACCTCTCCCGAATAGCGAAAGATCGGCATTCCTGTCGCCGTTGCTTCCAGCATTTCCTTTCTCGTGCTTGTGATGGCCTCACACTCGTTCTGTACATTTTTTTTGACATTATATGGCATCAGATGAAAGATTCCTGTGAGGGTGGAGGGGGGGGGGAGACAGGGGAAGAGAGGGTAGGAGAAGGTGCCGTAACTCCATGAGTTATGTGGAATTTCACTTACATGCACTATGTACGAAAAGGGAATTCCTCGAGGCCCATGAAAGTAATGAATGAGTTTCAAACAAGTTTTCTAGCCGTCTCGGATTTATATCGCTATTTAAAGTCAAGAAGTTATTGGCGACTCATGCTAACGCATATGCGCGTAAATCAGACGAAAATGTGGTGAGGTTTAAGTCATATGGAGACTTTCGTTCCAGGGGTTCTTAAATCACAGCTTGAATTTAACTAGGTAATTCTGTCTCTCTCGAATTGGATGGTTCTGCATTCATTGGCTACAGTATCGTTCTTGGCATTATAGTGCGTTCTTAAAAAAGATCAATAACTTCTCATCAGAAAGGACCTCTTAGCATTTTGAAAGTGATATAGATGATCTGTGGGACGTTCATTGCAAAGGACTGAAAGCACTGAAGCCGATAGAAAAAACGTTAAAACTGAATACGAGGCGGAATTTTCCAGAAGTGGAACTGAGGATCGGCAGTTGCGTGTCCTATCACGATATGTCAATGAGGCAGCCATTTGCCTTCAAGAAGGAGTCATCCAGTCGCCGGTACTTCGTTTTTCACGTTTTATTTAAAATTTCATTTAGTGAATACACAGTGACGGACCTAAGACTTTATTTATTGATGTCCGATTGGCAAAATTGCCTTTGCGATTAAGAAATGTACAGTTCATATTCTTCAACACCGTCCATATAAGCACAGTTCTTTCTGCTTCACTTAGTGTGGGAAGTTATGTTGCGCACGAACTGTTGTACCGGGCTTTATACGGCCGATCACGTGCGCAGAAACGAACAGCATTTATGACAATATTAAAGGCTAGCCAAATATTCTTACGTTAGTAGAAAGGCGAGTGTTTTCGTTTATTCACGTATATCGCCAATCAAAAGGTGGAACTGCTGCGAACTATAAAGTTGTTTGCAGTAGGCGAATCGGCTAGAATACGTAAACTGCAAGGTAGCACCGTTTCATTCCAAGTATTCCTCGCCTGCCTGTCAAGCATTAGAGAGGTTTCGGATCTTTTGGGCCTCTTTTTTTCCTTTACATCATCCGGCTTCCATATCAGTCGGCGGTGAAGCAGACGGCCATCGCAATATTTTGCTTATACTAGGCTTGCTTCAGACAGCCGGTGACATTGCTTCGGTGTTCGGTATTGGATTTCCGCCATTCTGGGGTGGACCGTTCCGTTTTGTGGATCTGTTCGGCGCGGAAAAGCTGGTTAATGCCATGTCGCGTTATGCAGATGCCTATTCGGAAGAGCAGTTTCAACCCGCACAGATTCTTATCGACCATGCGAAAAGCAAGAAGAAGTTTTACACATTTTGAGAAGGGTTACACTGCCACGACGAGGGATCACACTTAGCAGTTTTATCACTTTGACGAAAGCAGTTTGTCACTTTTATGGTTAAAACTATTGTTTTCATGCCTGTTTTTGTTGTTCCATCTTGCATCTTACGTATCGTATAAAAATAAAAATTTCTTTTAATCGGCTGATGCTGACATTACCTTCCAGAAACCGGACGGCGGAACCATATTCTGGGCGTGTTGGCATAATTAGGTTGGTTGAAGGACAGAGCGGATAGTTAGTTGATTTACTTTCCAGTAGACATGATGAAGCGCGTCAAACGAGTTAGCTGAGAATGCATAGGTTTACTGCTTAACGCTCGCGTCTCCTTTATGTCGTTCTTAACGTTATGATGAGCTAGCAACATGTGGTATTAATGTGGCATTAAATTTCCAACTATTTCGTAAATTATTTGGCGATCGCCAAACTTGCTGAACCACGACGAGGGATCACACTTAGCAGTTTTATCACTTTGACGAAAGCAGTTTGTCACTTTTATGGTTAAAACTATTGTTTTCATGCCTGTTTTTGTTGTTCCATCTTGCATCTTACGTATCGTATAAAAATAAAAATTTCTTTTAATCGGCTGATGCTGACATTACCTTCCAGAAACCGGACGGCGGAACCATATTCTGGGCGTGTTGGCATAATTAGGTTGGTTGAAGGACAGAGCGGATAGTTAGTTGATTTACTTTCCAGTAGACATGATGAAGCGCGTCAAACGAGTTAGCTGAGAATGCATAGGTTTACTGCTTAACGCTCGCGTCTCCTTTATGTCGTTCTTAACGTTATGATGAGCTAGCAACATGTGGTATTAATGTGGCATTAAATTTCCAACTATTTCGTAAATTATTTGGCGATCGCCAAACTTGCTGAATTTTTTGACGCGAGTACGTCGACCCGATACGGTTAGCGCGACTGAACGATTTGAACGCACTGATGATAAGCGCTGCCACCGTCTCGATACCAATAGCATGCTGCTCGAATCACAATGCACTGTCCAGAATTTCAGCTCGTCTGATGCGTGGCGAGTTTTTCACATCATCGCCCCCTCGATGTCATAAAGCATAGGCGCATCCAGAATTTCGGAATGCAACAGTAAAAGCGGTCGCTACATTTGCTCAGAAATGGAAGAGTCAAGCTGACCAGAAAAGCTCAGGGTGCTAGAGTGAAAACAGAGACGCGAGCATTTTGTAAGTAAACTTTACGAGTCCTATGAAGTTAAAACTGCAGTTGCGATTCCTCGCGAGCTATGTCCAACAAATCAACTGAATCCCTTCCCCCCCCCCTCCCCTTACTGTATCCACATGATCGCACGGCTAGCTTCTAGTCGAGGCGCAATAAGAGTGTAGTGAGTCCACGCGACAAAGTAGGAGTCCACCCCCAACGAATTCATCGTGCAATTATGGTGTCCCAGATGAATCGACAGAACACCCATATACACATATTTGTTTTACCCAACTGAAAACGATTATAAAAATCACAGCACATGCACTCACCATGCACAAAACACCTTTTTAGAAAGAATGGAAAAGAGTGAAGGAATCAATTACTTTTCAAGGCCGAACGATGGAATAAAACAGTTATCTGCAATAACGAACGCAGTCTAATACAGATATTCTTCGCTCGAAAACGAAAAACGAAATCACTGCTGGAAGCCGGCTGAGTAAGGCATGCGCGGGTAATGCCCGGCGCCTCTGCCGAATGGGTTTACGCCTTGTGCGGTCGAGAAGGGCATGATGGGAGGTGCTCCCGTGGGTGGCATCATCGAAGGCGGAGATGCTCCCCCTACCGGTTGTTGATGTGGTACCGGCGTTGTCGTACTGCCATACGACGGTGTCCCCGTTCGGAAACTCGACTGTGGATAAGCAGAAGCAGTGGGCGTTGGTGTAGAACTTGACAAGGACATTTGGGAAACCGGTGGAGGTGGCATCTGAGGCTGTTGTTGAACCGCCGGAGCACCGAGCGTTGGAGTGCCTGCGGGTGGTACGCCAAACGCCGATTGGGTAGACGTTGGGGTAGATGGTATCCCTGGAGTGGTTGAAGGAACAGGAGCAAAACCAACTTGCGGTGGTTGCTGCTGCTGCAGCACCGCATTTTGTTGAGAACCAGCGTTCAGCTGTTGGAATTGTGGCTGTAGAGCACCAAACTGCTGCGGTGGCGGTGGGGGATGCTGTTGCTGAGCACCAAATTGGACTGAAGCACCGAACGGCGCCGCCGGAGCCGCAAGTATCGCCGCTGGCGTGGGTATAGTTGGCATTCCAGGAGGTACACCAGGCACGACTGCCGAAGTTGAAGTTGCAGACGTAGGTGGCGCTGTCGCCTGTAGTGACTGACCAAAAGCGTATACCGGAGTGGGAGCAGCAGGTGCGGGTGGCTGCGCGGGCGCCGGCAATGGCGCACACATTGGTGCCTGAGTTTTCGAAACAGATTCCGAAGCGGTGGTCATCGGTGCGGACGGCTCATTGTGGTCCCTTGCTCCTGAAAAAAAAGCGCCTACAACCGCAATAACACTTTCTGCAACTTGAAGCAGCAACAGTTTCGCCCGTTTTGTAAGCTCTTGCTGACCCCCCAACAGAAATTTCTCGTTTTGCCTGTTTACCTCCACACTACGCAAAACGAATGCATTGTATTAATTCATAGTTTAAAAAATGTTTATATTTCAATAAAAATGTTTTTAAAATTTTAAAATTAACATTGATTAAAATCGAAAATTTCAATTAAAACGTCCACCTTGGGGCACAATTTAATTCCTATAACGGATGCCACACCCACGCCAGGATAATCTAGTTCTGCTAGATCTCAATTCCTGTAAAGCGGAGGCAGTACTACACTCCTCCAATTATTTAGCACTTATAAGCTGCGCACAACTAGCGAGACAGCGAAAGCTGCAAAGTCAATCTGATTTCATTTAAAACACTTCAGCGGGCCTCGACATCGGCAACAAATTTCGTAGAACAGATAATCGTCCCTAGCCATACTCATCGCAGAAAAACGATCCGTACATTTTGCTGGAAATAATGTGGGGACAGGGAAGTTTAGAGGAAAGGGTGACGGTGTGAAAGTGCAGACAAGGAAGTTGTTTGGTCTAGTAATTTGGCCAGTAAACAGGGACACGGAAGAATGGGAAGAAGAGTTTAGGTCATAGCAAACCATTCACGACAACGGTCAGGATGTGGAAGGAAGAAAATGATTATCACTATTTTTAACAATCTGTGAGATGCCTGAAAAAGTTAAAGAAACAAACATCGCCTAATGCCCTTTCTGGGCATCGTCATTTTGCGCCACATTTTTTTTTCTTGAAATTCCATCTCTGCGTGACCTCGTGGCCTCGTTTCCCACTCAAGTTCAAATAAAACTTCATGTTATAGCCTGCATGAAAGAGGAGTCATATTTGAACTCAACAAGTTGGAATACTCAAGCTAAACCCTGGCAACATGCGAACGGCGTATGCAGCAGGTGCCCAAATTTCGAGACGAAAACGGAAGATATCGAAAAAAAAAAAAGAAATGAGCCCTGCGTAAAGGAAGGAACACGCACGAACTCAAATGTTGCAAGGGATGTTTGCCTCCGTATTCCACATTAAGAGAACATGACCCTCTCGCCTTTTTGAATTGACCAGGAAATCAGAATTGAACTTACCCGTTTGATGCGGGACAGGCGTGAGTCCTGTAGAGATGTGCTGATTGCCGGACGAAATATCGACCTCGGAGGTTGGCTCAGAGTGCGTGTGCGTATCGTCGCACTTTGGTGCCGGTGGTACTGTGCCGGTGCTTTCCCCAGATGCACCAGTTTCAAATGCACCTCTGATCGATGCACTGATATCCATGGGAGGGGCATCCGGAGGGGCACACGGTGCTGGTGGATGACTCATTGCCATTATTCCATTATTCACCTGCACACAGTTCACAAATGTACAAACGCATATGAACACAGACATCCACCTGCCTTCCAATTTCCGCCCATCAAATACAAGTGTTAGTTGCTGATTTGTGAAAGTCGAAGGCCGATAAATAGTTAGGTACCTGCAGCCGTCCAACGGCACAAATTCACCGCGACTAAGGTGAACCCCCTCTCCCCTTCGCACCTGAACAGCCACGCGTGAACACCCATAGATGAGATACAATTACAAAAACAACGGCACGCACAAAAGTGTTGCTGAATATTTGTTCATAATATTATACAGAACTCAACGAATAATAAATATCAACAGACTTTATATAAACCTGTTAAAATGCCCTCACAAACTCAATAATCATAACGGCCAGGATAACCGACTATAAGCCATCTGATCCTAATGCTTTCATAAAATCAACCGCCCACAAACCAGAAAAGTAAAACACGCCTGTTCATGAACGGATGGTTGTATGGTGGCGACGGACTCGTTAAGCAAATTGGGTGTGTCCGGTCTATCGTTGATCGCGTTCAACACTGGATGATCACCCACACTCTGGCCCATCTTCTTCAACATATCCAGCAACGCTGTCGCCGCATCACGAATCGTCTCCAGCTCACCTTGTAATCTGTAGTGACGTATCAGCCTATGGCAAAAAACAAAATGGTCCTAATCGATCCGGCCCAACAGCTGGAAAACAGCTGTTAAACCATTTCAAGAATAACAGGCTCCATCGGCGAAACAGTATAATCAAACAGTGTGCCTGGCGAAACCACTCGACAATTACACCCTTGCATGAATTCTTCACTAATTTGTTAACCTAGGTTTACAGCGATAAAATGAAGAAAGAGAATCTATTTTTTCCCCTGAGGAAAGAAAGTAAAAATCCCTTATCACATTTTTATATAAGCAATTTTTCTACGTCTGCGGTTTGCGAGTTATTGTATGAACTAAAATTGGTTACCTCCTTTGCATACGCCACTTTGTACAAGCTCCCCCCTCTTTTTTCTCGAATTCAGTCCCTCTCTTTTGAAAAGTTCAAATGATATAATTCTTGGGGTATACATTTCGAAGTTATGCGATATCTCTTCTTCGATATTTCAGTTTCTGCTTCCCCATCCCCTGAAACGAAATTGTTAAAATGCTCATGTGTCAGTATTATTACGAATAACTAGTTGATGAATGCCTAAACTAGTCAAGAAATATTTATGAAGTAATGCTATAAATATCGATTAATGCAATTTTACAGCGCATAAAATATGCACAGAGAAAACAGGAGAACTTAGAGCATACTTGTTGAGAGGGTGCGCCTCACTAAGCTCAGTGAGCACAACAAGAGAGAGCGAAGGTTCGTTTTGTAATGCCAATAACAGATCATGATCATCCACCATCGTTATCAAATCACCTTCTCAAAAAGCACTTCATTAATGTTGCCCAAACAGAATCAATCATATGTTCAGAGTGATGCGCTGGTGCAAGAGAAGCTTTGCAACCGGCTAAGATTTATTGCTTTCAAGTCAGCTGGATCTTTTTTGGCGCGTGAATTCTTTAAGTGAAATCCTTCAAAGTTCTGCACGAATTTGATACGCTTCGGAAGGATGTAAACTAGCAAGCTTCGAATTTCAAATCCGACTTCCCTTACAACGCACTCAATTTTGTGAGCTAGGGTTTCGACTAGTATTTCAACTTGATGACGCATATAAACATGCGGAAATACTTGTTGTGATCGGTCGGCCATATCAGGTACTTTGGCAGCTCTGCTTGCTCATCGACCAAAACCGGCTGCACGAAAGCAATATTATTCGCGCTTTCATGCATCGCTCATATAAAATGAACGGTTAATTGCGTGCAAGTTTTTGAAAGAAACTCATTTATTCAATCGCTCAGTTCATAAACTGCCTAAGTTGTGATGTTGGCAAAAATTTTTTTTCTTCCATAACTGAGCTCAAGAACGCTTCCATTCAATATGAAACTCAATGCGGATGCAAAATTGCAAATATGAAATTATGAAATTTGGTGACCTTGCTTCGGCGATTCTCCGGTTGCAAACTATGAAACGGAAATACGCAACACATACGAACGGATAACATCGATCGGCAAAAAGCGTTTTGCAAAATGCAAATTTGTCAAAGCAAATAAAAAGCGAACCTTGGTCCTTGTATTTGAGCGAGATATTGTTTGCGGATTTGATTTTAAAGATTCGCTGCATCATCATAACAAGATCGTTGTATGAAAGGTCATCGTTGTGGTGCACGGTCATCTTCCTTATATCGCTTCCGTAACGTGCCTTCACCATCGTCGCCTCTACCTCACCTCCGTTGTGCACCATCTTTACTAGTGCAGCTGAAATACTCTATTAGTAACTTTACCTTACAAGAGCACAGGTATCGCGACAGACCGGCTGCACGGCAAAAGCTGCACTCGACAAAATACTTTAGCGAACGAAAATTGGAAATGTGCTGCTGCATGAAAACAAACAAAAAAATGGAAGGACGGATGATATTTAGAACAACTGGCACTTTCCTAGAATAATCAAAATCAGAAAGAAATGCACACAACTTTCAAACAGAAACAACAAAGCAAAACCTCGATGCTCGATGAAGCATCACGATTAGTTCTCTAGCATTTGCTAACAGTGAATTAACTGCAAGATAAACGTCTTAATTTTAAACTGGCATAAAATTTGATGTAGGATTAGTGGCATGCAAAAAATAACCGTAGATGAGCAAAAACATGACTAAATACCTAACATGACTCCATAAAGCAAACGTATCTACAACTACAAACGGTAAGTCACATTTGTGCAGCGGTATATATTTCTATAGCATTAAAGATATCAGCTGTTCATTGTAAGGACGGTACAGAAAGCCGTTGTCTAAATTCAAGAAGACCACACTCTACTGAGCTATTTGTATTGCCCCACGCCTATTCCATTGGCCCTTACCTGCAACAGTTGAGGGTTCGAGGCAACAGATGGGTTTTATGTGAGCGGATTGCGAGATTGTGGGAAACGATAACGCTAAAAACCTCATCATCCCGCATCGTTAAAAAATAAAGGTCGACCTCATCCTTCATTGGTCCTCTCCCCAATTAGTGGGCGTAGAAGTTTCAGTCTAAGAGTCCACGAAAACTTTTCGCAAGGTATCACCGCGCTATTAAATTGCGTCTAGTGCGCGCTGTTATGGTACACTTCGAAGTGGCGAACGGTTCGTTCAGGGACGATCGATGACAATCAGCAGAAACATGGGAAACGATTCCGCGCATTCTATCTAGGCGATTACTCTGACTGGATATCTTTAATAAAAATACACTTTTAAGAAAGTCACATGAGCTCCAATTGAAATAATGAATGAGCTCTATTAGCACAAAATCGAAATCAAATCAGTGCTCGATTAGCTGAAGTGCTTTTCGCTAGAACATCACCTGGACGTCACAAATCTGTGAAGCGCTTTTGTTTTCAAAGCATAGCGCATCACTTTAATAATCAGCAATTACAAACGACTGTTGAAGTTTACAGGATGGACAGCAAACTGCCCGTGTTTCGATCATGAACGCATCTTTTGCTTATCGAGGGAGAGAGAGGAGGGAGACAGAGAGGGAGAGAGAAAGCTCAATTGTGAAGGGATGAAAATTACCACTACCGAACGAAGACAGCAAAAGAGGAGGTGGAAATGCCAGTCCTACTGATAATAGATTTCCATATGCATCACTAGTGTATTTTATTAGCGAAACGGTTACTTATAAAGTAAAATAAAACAGTGTATAAAATAGTGGACTGAATTATACGCAAATAAATGCTGATAAAAAATATCAATGCAAACAAAGCAGTAATAACAAATGGTTATAAAATGATACACTGAATTAACTGAACCGAACTGTTTACTTTCGCAACCGCCACACAGCACTTTCAACGCCCTTAGGAGGCACAATTAGTTTGAAAGAGCTAAGAATCTTCAGTTCATGAACATCTAATTCGATATTGGATAGGCAACCTTAATTAAAAATCGAGACAAATGCGTTGACCCATTACAGAAGCGATTCGAAACGAAGAAATTGAGGCGATAACTATATTACGGGCAAAATAAATGTACGATCGTTCGAATGAGGCTTATGGAGGTGCCTAATCTGCTTTGGTGTTTTAGATCTATCTATCATTTACTATCAGATCACATCTACCGTTTACGTAGTGCTGCTGCTTTATTTGCGTTCCATTTAGAATTCACTTTCGGCGTACACTCTTCAACTACGCGCTACTCTTCGACCTTCGAGCATCTTGTTTTTTTAAGACCTTGTTCATCACCACTTTGACTACAGCAATTAAAAAATTTTCCTGTATATCAGCAAAAAAAAGTGTTTGATTAAACTGGCATCGCACAGTGTAAAGGATGACGACAGCACTCTAGTCTTTAACAGATACTACAAGTCGTTTTGGCCGTTGTAGCGATTATTGCAAAGAATTTTTTAATCCCGTACAATATTGAGTTGCAGCAGCCACGGCTTAGTATTCTGAGGCTACAAGCAGCGATTACTGGGTAATCGATGGAGTGAGTAAGCGGTGAGATACGAATTTAAAATAATTGCACTGCTTCATCACAACGCTATCTGTGTTCACACCCAAACTCGACAGACTGGTCTGGTGCCACACTGAATGCACTAGGCCCTCTTAGAGAGCTAATAAACGTCCGGAAGTCAACGCACAAACATTTGCGCTCAAACAGCAATCAAACAGTTTCTTTTGATCCCCCCGCAGCCTAACTGCATTGTGACTTAGTGATATCCGAAAGATTCGTTAACGTGATCATTGGGGCGAAATATTTGCTTTGAAGTTTTGCGACCGCTTTTACAAAGTTTTCCGTTTCTTATGCAGAAATTTACATTACCAGCTAGATTTGCAAAAGTTTGTAGTTTGCAACACTTTGTAACGTACGAGCCTGAATTTTGGTTCCTGGAACTGCACTTCAGGTACTGACCCCTTGAAACAACTTTATCGCCTAATGCATGCAAAAACTGCTCACAAAATTTGTCTGGGTGCCCCTTCAATAAACACAATATAACGGCCAAATTATAACACGGTGGCTTTCGTGAGTTATGCTATCGGTATATATATGTGTATATATACATGTTTATACGTATATGTATATATAACCTTGCTCACCTTCCGGATGAACAATCTTTCTGGACGCGACAGTTTGTAAAAACCCTAGATTTTGAGAGAAACTGTCCGCCGCTTCGGCACCCCCTTGAAATTGGTTACCCTCCCTTAGAAGTGTAATTTTTAACAAGACCCCTCCCTCATCTCCCTCCGCTTAATTAAGCCCTCTCCATTGCTCAGCTGATACACTGGAACTACCGGAGGCGAATCCCAGCTTTTCAAGATATTAGAATGCTCCAATGAACTGGAACAAAACTGCAAGAATTAGCGGTGACAAGTGTAACTCCCGACTTCCGCATATGTAGCTTTGTCTGCATCCGCTACAATTCACACAACTGTAAGACGCATCACAAAAAATACTATTATCATAAACATAAGCAGTTGTCGTTTGACGATGCATTCTTCCATTTAACATTCGAATTTCGACTGAACATAACGCATATTTCACTCTACACAACTAAAATTCGCCTAGTACATTCAACAGTGACAGAAATCGTATTTGTTTACGCATATGGCTATGTATTTTTTTTTGCTTTTCATAGGTCGCACATTATTTATTTATGGAACCAACTTCAACGGACGTACAGTTCCGCAGAAACAGGGCAATTCGGACAATGCATAGGTGGCCTTGAGCGAAATATAAATAATGAAGAATGTTACACAATGAATAATTAACGAACTGCTCCATTTCCACATCCTCTCAACTTTACTGAATGCATTTTGGTCCTCTCTCCGTAACTCGACTTTTTAAGACCAGCGCTGACTTATGACAACTATATCTTGGAAAAAAAACGATAAATGGGGTTCATCCAATACAGTGATCGATAAGCAATGCACTAAAGCAACCCCCTATGGTAAACAATTCACCAAGTCAGGCCCTGTTTTATGCAATGCACTAAATTATGCTATGTGGTTTGTAATGCACTAAATTAGGCCCCCAAGGTGTGCAACATACTGAATTAGGCCCCTGTGGTATGCAGCGTACTAAATCAGGCCCCCACGGTATGCAATGCACTAAACCAGGCCTCTGTTTTATGCAATTAACTAAATAAGGCCCACTGATTTTTTGCATTGCATACCACAGGGGCATAATTTATTGCATTGCATACCACAGAGGCCGAATTTAGTTCACTGCATAAAATATGGGCCTGATTCAATGCACTGCATAAGACAGGGACCTGACTTAATGCACTGCATACCACAGGCACTAAAATAGGCCCCTGCAGTATGCAATGCACTAAATCAGGCCCCGCGGTATGCAATCCACCTAAGCGGGCCCCTATGGCATGAAGATGCAGGGAAGACTGCCTCTGTGAAGATGATGAGAAACAACAAATTGCAGAATGTGTCTTCGCACTGTTCTTTTTTTATTTACAACTTCGGTTCTCTCTACCCTATCAGTTGTTTGCCTAATTATGGGCCTGAACTAAGGCAGTCCTAAAACGAACATCAGTTTTTACACTCTACGGAAAACTGTCAACATCGAGAAAAACCACAGATTTGCACGTGAACACACAAAAAAATCAAAGCACCCGCATCGATAAAAACCTAATCACAAACAACATAGCAAACCACACCACATAAAACAAACACATGCAACAACTGTAACACACAAGTGCCTTCCCACCGAGACCGAGCTGTATCATCGGCCGTTTGCTTCGCCGATGACGTCCTACTGCAACACCAAACCGCTGCTGCATTGCGTATGCCGATTCGGATCACGTTCGCAAAACGTTGAAAGTGTTCAATGTGGAATATCGAATGATTGTTCGCTGTGCTCTTTGCGCTCGCCATATTTCAGCTGTTGACCAGTAAAAACATATGCACCTTCTATGGGGGCCGTCACTTGAGCTTTTACGGAAATAAATTTATCGAAATTTTATGAAAAAAAAGATCAAATCAATGATCGCAAACGATTCGACGGTCGTAGAATTGGAGTTAGAAGGCTGCAGAATTGCAACCGTTGCGCATTTGGTCGTTGGCACTTCGCCTCCAGTGCAAAGCGATAATGTCGACGAGATTGCGCTTTTTTGCTTCGTACGAGGTTCGCCGCTTCCACGTTTAATCACTGCAGGACCGCTCATGCCACCAACTAAAATCATACGAAACGCCATCTGAAAAACCCGTCAAGGGCGGGGGGAACGAGGGGCTGGGGATGGGAAGGAGATGGGATGGGGAATGATGGGATTGGAAAGGATGCGAAGGGTGTATGATGGTCCAGACTTGGAAGCGTTTAATGTAAAGTCAACGTATCTTGCGCTCTTTCCGTATTGTCCTTGGCGGAACAAAGACAACGAAAACAGCGTATGGGCGAATGGACGATTTATTGGTGAAGAGCATCATTGTATTATTTTTTGTAGAGGAACTCGTTTGATTTCTGTCTTTTGCAGTAAAAATCATTTGATTACATATATACATATATATACACACATATTATATATACACATTATATATATATATATAATCACCCGTTACCACCCGTTACACTCGCCTCGGTCGAGTATGAAGAGATAAAGATTACCAGTGGATCTCCCGAACCTAAATTACATGCAAAGGGCTTTTGGGGCCGGCAAATGCAGGCTTAAACATTTCATCCAAACTTCGATGGATGAAGCTGACAAATGAACACTTTTAGACATTTCCCCAAAGTTTAACATATGGAGCGTCGCCCCGAAGGGGTGTTCTGCCAGACAACTAATTGTAAGACAGGTTGCCTTGTTGGAATTCATTATAACGTCCAATCATGATGGTTTCTTAAAGCTTTAAGAAATCAGTGTTAATATTTCGGCGACAATGTTGCGTGGTCGTTTAGGTGGATGGACCACTAAGCCAGTGCATCGCTCTCTTATTTAGGTTTTACGCGAGTGTGCTGGACATGAACTGCAGAGGCTTGCATTAACTGGACCAACTACTGGCTTGACCAAATTGAGGAATTTATAGGTGGTGAGATTTCTTCTACAGACCTAAAATTCATGCTCTGCATTACACGTTTAAAAAAAGAAAACGTTAAAATGCAAACATTGCCTAGTCTAATTTGTTATCCGCATGTCCCTTCGCTTCATTTTTATTTAACACAAACTACCGGAACTTGTTTACCGCTTATTCTTCATAAAAGACAGCGAAAAAACGCTGAAAAGATTTTATGGCAATGCTAAATAGGACATATTGCCCCCTCAAAATATAACTTCTCAATACGGCCCCAAGCAAGCAACGATACGGCTAAAGGTGCTTTATAGTGTGTGCAAATGGCACAGCAAGGTCATTTTGTCAAAATCGTCCCATGCTTTTTTGCAACGTTCGATAACAACCTGCCGTCCATACATGACGAGTGTCGGGCAAGGCATGGTCCCGAGTGGCGTTTATCTTGTTAGATGGCCGTTTTAACTGAGTGACTGATTGATGTCGTCAAACGTACCGCAATAAACATATAAACGAATATGTCTACAACGAAGGTTTCAAAATGAAACACTGATTGCAAAAAGGGAGGATAAAACGTAAACACGATAACAATGTAAAGAGAAATTGAGAGGTGGTTTCGAGGCGATAAAATAACTATAAGAAAAAGATAAAAATTGAGTTAGCACGCAAATGAAAATGTCACATGTAGTAGTTGTATGCTGGGAAAAACGTTGAGGATAACTTATTAATTAGAAAGTCGAAGTATTTCTAGCGACCATAACTAACGGGAGAAGAGAATTCCAGAGGCTGAGAGTTGTTTAAGTGAATGAGCTAAGAGTAAGAGTGGTCAAGCACGCCTTTAGCAATTTGGTTAGAGTGATCATTTGAGGCGAGAATTGATAAACTGTTGTGAAGCATCTAGACGAACACAAATCCCACAGAATTATATACAGAAGATGAACAAAATTGGCATAGAATTATATACAGCGCATAAAGGTGGTATTTGACTCGACGAAGTTTAAGGATATCAAAGGGAAGGGGATGGAGATGATCAGAAAGAGAAACGATAGAAGTCGAAGCTTTTGCGTATGATGTTAGTAAGCGCCGATATGTGGTCTGCGGTCTTGCACAATCGAATGTGCTAGATGAATGGTGCGTACTCGAGAACGGGCAATACTTAGGCGTCGAATTCCGAGATTTACATTGAGATACCATCGGATTTAAAACAGCGCAGATGCTGCCACATATGACAGGCACTAGGCACTGAATTGTCGATATGAGTATGAACCGACAATTTCGAATCGACCATAACACCGAAATTTGTGATATATAGTTAATGGATAGAATTAATCAGCCCATTTATTTATACAACTGCGGAAAGGTTCGTTGAAAATGACCTGTATGAATAAGAGCACATTTAGGGATAGAAACAGGTAAGTACCATCACATTGAGGAATAGAAACAGGTAAGTACCATCACTAATAGGAATAGAAACAGGCAAGTGCCATCACATTTAGGAATGGAAACAGGTAAGCACCATCACATTTACGAATAGAAGCAGGTAGGTGCCATCACATTCAGGAATAGAAACAGGTATTTACCATCACATTTAGGGATAGAAACAGGTAAGTACCATCACATTTAGGAATAAAAACAGGCAGGTACCATCACATTTAGGAATAGAAACAGGTAAGTGCCATCACATTTAGGAATAAAAACAGGTAGGTACCATCACATTTAGGAATAGAAACAGGTAAGTACCATCACATTCAGGAATGGAAACAGGTAAGCACCATCACATTTACGAATAGAAACAGGTATTTACCATCACATTTAGGAACAGAAACAGACAAGTACCATCACATTTAGGTACAGAAGGAGGTAAGTACCGTCACATCTAGGAATAGAAAAACAGGTGAGTACCATCACATTTAGGAATAGAAACAGGTAAGTACCATCGTATTCATGGACAGAAAGAGGTAAGTACCATCGCATCTAGGAATAGAAACAGGTAACTGCCATCACATTTGGGAAAAGAAACAGATAAGTATCATTCTGTGGGAACGACAATAAGTTCGTTTCAAAGTGCATTGATAGGTACAAGGGTTATCGTTTCACGGTAACAAACCGGCAACTCAGGGCCATTGGCCAACAAACAAAAGTTAACATTAAATTAAACAAAGAGTTACATAATCGGTAAAAAACAGATAAAGAGCTATTTGAAGTTACTCGCTGACGCCGTGTGATGGAATTTTCGTACATAATGAGAAAGTGGAGAGATACGGAGTCAACAACCTTTAAGAAATCGGCAAAAAAACCTAGTGCGATAACTTGCCTTTCTCGTGTTTGCTTGAAATCAATTAGAAATTTGGAGCGATAATTAAATGGGTGAATGCTAAGCGAGGTGATTGATACCTAAACTGTTC
Organism: Toxocara canis; assembly: GCA_000803305.1. Taxonomy (NCBI): domain Eukaryota; kingdom Metazoa; phylum Nematoda; class Chromadorea; order Rhabditida; family Toxocaridae; genus Toxocara; species Toxocara canis. Next base: position 803,707 of record JPKZ01002486.1, on the reverse strand, counting down.
TTCCAATAAGCGATTGTGAAACCGACGGGATAATAAAATTGTTTTTGAAATAAAACGCTCTAGAATATGATCTAAAAACTAGGTCAGCGCAACAGATCCATTACTAGACGTCTTTGTTATAAACTGAAACAATCCCAAGAGTTCTGCACCTTTCAGGAACAACATCAGAATTAAGCGGTTCATGAAAAATCAAAGATACAGTTGAAGCGATAACGAATAATGTTTTGTTTTCTTAAGCAAATAATAAGTAAAGTACACCATTAGGTAGAGCAGTATTTTTGGGACGGCAAAACGTTTTGCCTAAATGCAGTGAACGGAGCGATGTTTTATTCGTGCGTTCAACAAAAGAAGCACTTAGTCACTTATAACGAAAATGTTATATCAGTGATTCAAATCGATTGCAATTCAATAATCGATGGCTATATCAACGCACTTATGAGGAAAATACCGTGAAAAGAGAGATATCTGATTATATCTGATTGTACCCCTTTGGATCATCTTTGTATCATCTTTGTATTGTCTCAAAGGTAGTCCGTGCCTGTCGACTAAATAAAAGATTCGATTCGATTCGGTTCGATTCGATTCGATTCGAGATATAACAGCACTGGCTAGGAGAATATTGCCAGAAGCTAGGCTTCCATTAAATAGACCTCATAGATGGTATAGCCACCTGAAGTTTTTGGCATTTGGAAATAAGTGAATAAGAGATTTAGGTATGGCGGGAAACTTGTCGTTCAAGGTCGACATGAGAATCTGGCTCTTACGATTTGCCTTAGTCTCGATTTCATACTTCAAAACTGACAAAAACTCTATAATCGAGAATATTGCGACCTACCAGTTTCGGAAAATAATCAAGGTATGATATAGCTTTGTTACAGCGAAATAGCCAATTAAGATGTCCCTTTATTGCCGTAACACTGAGATGTAAGCCTTGTTTTTGTTTTCCAAAGTGAATGCTGTGGAGAAGAGGGCATCACTGTCAACGGAAAATAGGCTAGTATTAATCGCTCTTGAATCACTTTTCTGAAATTTCGGAGAACAGCATTCTCAACTAAGGATGGCCATTCCATTGGAGAGTTAGACTAAACAGAACAGCGATAAGAAATAGGAAAATGCGCCCGGACAGGAGCGCGTGAAACGAGGCAGCTGAATAGCAAAAAGTTTTGATGACATCTGCGTGCGATAAGGAAATGTTAGAAATACATGCGTCTCGCTGAAACATTTGTTCTTAAATTTACGCCGATACAAATCGGTAATGCGCCTGCAAGGAGTACGGCAAGCGAATCACATTTGCCACTAATCGTCAAATCAACTGCTTTCGTAAACTACTTGCCGATAGTGGAACTGAAGTTGCAGTCGACCCGACCGCTCACGCAGATTTTCCTGTAAAGATTCGTTTTTCCAAACTGCTATTAGCGGAGGAACAGACACGCTCTCACGTACCAACGTACCCGGGCATGTGTGTCGCCACAATGTGCTCTTCAGCTACAAGTTTGGCAAAGCTCATAAAAGGAGAAAAAACTGTCAAAAATTTCCCGAACGTTCTTTTCTCAGAACTGGAACATCACACATTATGCGTGGAAGTCAACGTTCCTTTATTTCCCCAGTTCTCGAGTGTGGACGATTTAACAATTCAAAGTGGTGTTAAATTAAAGATGGATTTCTAACTTCCTTTATTAAATGGCAGCTTTTCAAAACGTCCATCGATAACGGTGAATGTGAATTAGTGACTTCTCGACAAATGTAAGCATGCGATGATTTCTGTGTGATGGCTTGGTTTATGTTTCAGCAATGATATGGTGGTGTTAAGGAGGTGCGAGCGTGTTGTATACCTTTGAAAGCGGTCTGCTGATATGGCATAAATTTTTAGTACCACAATGTTGTGTGTTTGTTCGCCTAGACGACGACGATCAGCAGCACTCTCTTCGCTCTCCATTCTTCGTATACACTCTACGTTGAAGAGGCCGCTTTCGCACTAAAAAGATGCTCCTTGAAAGCGGCTAGCACAGCTAGCCAGCTGGGCGTGTGGTACCCTCGACGGTGGCAGTGCCCACCCCACAAGACAGCTAGCCCCTCCTCGCACACAGCGCCCCTCTGCATGCTACTACCCACACTGCATCCGCTTTTCCATCTCCATTCCAACAACCACTGCCATTCTTCCACTTGTCTTTACTAATGTGTTTGTTTCGTACGCTTTCCGAAACAAATAATTTAAAACGCCTAGAATTCAAGATTACTGCTATAACTCAAGATTATTTTCTAAAATGCACCTTTGACAATTCAATCCTTTCACGTCTAATTGTAAAATTGTGCTCCCTTTAATGGCACATTCACTGTTACTGTTCCATATTGTGAACGAAAGCTTTTCTCGAGTTGTGTATAACGACAACTGTCAAAATATCTTATTCGTAACGTCTCATGTGTGAATACACCTTATTTGACAAAACCCTGATTCGTCGTGAATGGAGGAGAGGAAAAGCATGGGAATTTGTGTGTCTTTTGCTCGATTAAGAAGATTTTCAGCGAAGGATCCAATTGTCGAAGTGATGGCGTCGTTGGTTTGAGTATGCATATTGGTTTCTGTCCATCTCTTTGCCTTCAAACTTGTAGAAATTAGCGCTGATCACCACTTTTGGTTTTTAAAAAAATTTGTAGGTCGCTAATTTCTAGGGCCAATGTCCGACCCACTCACTATTTTGTGACCAAAAAAATAATGCAGCAACGGCTTTCAATGATGTGTAAATTTATCAATATGCTAAACATCTCAACAGTGCCAGCAATTCAGCGTTTTTATTTTCGTTGAGGTTTCCCTGAAATTTCAGATCATTCTTGTTCTTGTTCCCTTGCCGGTTGTGAGTCACGCGCTGAAAGATTCTGAAAATTGCAAATGACCTCTACCATCGGCTGAACAAGGTAACGAGGGGGGGAGAGGAGTGAGGGGCGAGGGAGGGGATCTTTCTGGAGTTTGAGATCTCCTTGTCTCCATTCTCATGTGGCCCTGTCAATGTGATTTGAGAACCGAATGAGGTGAAACTCGACACTCAGTTGCTTTGAACACTGCTATGCGTGAAAGACGTTGAGGTTGGGGTTGGGGGG
>JPKZ01002486.1:776117-800535 GCA_000803305.1 Toxocara canis | reverse complement strand
GGGGGGGGTGGAAAGCATTGGGGTGAGGTGGTGAAGATGCGCAGTTCAACATCAACGGCACCTATCGTCGATATCGTCGGTTGTATTTGGAAATATCCATTTCACACATAAATGCGGAAGAGCAACTTCAGAATCAACCTTTGCGTAGAGATTTTGGTTTAGGGCGAAAACCGATAGTTAAAAACAGTAGAGGTAAATAAGTTGATTTCGGCCCGATGCTGCTTTTAAGAAAATATCGAATCATATAATGTCATATAATATCGAATCCAGTCCTTACCGTGCCCATGTGAAGAATTCACTTCTTAACGAGTCTTTCTTCGTATTCAGTCTCTCTTTCCTTCAAATTTACTACTCCTCCCCCGTTTCCTTCTCATAGACAGGCTGTCTCACGCTAATTCTTATTAACTTCAGTTCATTCTCGAATTCAATTTCCTCCTCCTTTGAAGATGTCATTTCGCATGAGCGCTCTCTTCTCCTTTTCCTCCAGACTCTGTCCTCTTCTTTGGTAAGCAGAAATGTTGTAGTTGTCAAGATGTGAATTTCAGGTTAAGCTAAGTCTAAAGTTACGAGTTGCGGAATAGGCGATCGGTTAGTTCAGTCGCCGAATCAACGCTCAAGGTCAGCTTTCTAATTAACCCACTTGCTTTAAATATTCTAGTTTTACTTCTTATCTCGATATTTCTCTAATTTTATGACAATCACGCCATTCATATGTCCGCGAGTTAAGGCTCTTAAGCCAATGAGATGAGTGTTGTTATTCTTCGTCATACGCATGTTTATCGGTTAGTGAATATAGGATAATATCGCAGTTGTTGATAATGGTCAATATATTCTATGATAGATTGATCTGCTACCTTCTACTGACGGATGATCTAATACACAGTTGTGATGCCAAGTGACGTGTGATCTCGAATGAGTGAACTATGGTCTTATGAACCACATGGTCTTGATCTTATAAACTAACTAGTGTTTGTGAATTGCATATATGTGAACCATATTCAAAAACACTTGTTGATTTTGAAATTGAACTTGAATGAATTATTTTTTGCACGAGAGTCATAGCATACCTTTTACGCGCTTATTGAATTCACTGAGAATAATGCGAGTGAATGGCCGAACAATGTCACATAATGAAGCAAAAGAGATATAAAGGCAGATTAGCCGTTATAGCGATGAGTGAAACTCGAAGCTAGAAGAAAAGCGAACCATCGGATGCGTTTTATAAAAGTTGTTGCGCGATGCTTAAATCTCCTCTTTCTCATATTGGCTTTTGATTTTTCTTTTAAATAATATTGTTTTCGTGTTCCATCATGGATGGTTTTCTGGATTAGGTTCACGAGCTGGTTGCTGCTGCACCCATCTACTGCTTCCACAATCGCTGCTTGAAACGTGCTGTCGAACAGTTTTCCAGTTTGCCCCATTTGAACCGTTTGCAGAACGACTTGGCAAGTTCGACTCTGCGTACGTTGTAAATTACTCGAATAGCATTGTTGATTGTCCTTTGCATGAAGTTCAGCTTCTCGTTAGCCGCGGTCCTTGTTATCTCGGAGAAAAATCTGATTTTCGATATCACAAAGCACTGAACCAAAACGACGGCATTATCAAGCTCTAGGTATTGGCGTAACATTTGGAGGTTGAAAAGTAGAGTAGAACAACTTCTAGACAATTTTTCGAAATGATCTCGGAAAGACGTTTCTGTCACAGGTCGTTTTCCTCCACTTTCGGAAATTCATATGAGTGACGGAGCACAAAAGCTTATTGTCATCCGCGTACACTACTACTTTGCCTTCTGCATTATGCGATTTGAGATTAGACAAGGAAAAAATCAAACAGTTGGAATGACCCCTATTTGAGGGATACCAGTTTCAACAACGCCAAAGTTAGAGACGACATCATTGGCCGAATGTTGCTACCTGACGTTCGTAGAGGTCTTCGAATAGTTGTTTCAGCGCAGGGTCGGGACTGAGTTCGCTTTCAAGCTTTTGTAAAAGTAGTTTAGGGTTAAAGCTGTCGTGGGCTTTAGCGATATCTAATTGTACTAAGCAAGCAATTTTTTGCTTGTATGAAACATTATAAATGAAAGCGCTGATCTCGAAGTGAGCCATGATCACTGAATGGTCACGACGAAAGCAATGTTGAAAGTCAGGTAGCTGTTTGTCATTAATAACAGGGTATAATTGATCATAAATGCATAACTCGGAGAACTTTGACAAATAAGACAAAAGCTTTATCGGTATGTAATTCGATGGATCGCTTTTGTTCCCTCCGCTTTTAAAAACTGTTAAGTTTTCCATTTTTCTAGCTGGAGGGGATAATATATGTGGCAATAATTCGGTTGAACAGGATGTAGAGCTTCGGGGTAAGGTTAGTTTTTCCCAGCTTCAAGTGTTAGCTGGTGATCGAATCAAGTCCAAGCGCGTTGTTCAAGTTAAGGCGAGACAAATGTTCATACATACGACCGCAGCTCAGCGGCCTTAGCTTAATTATTTCGATATCCATGCCGCAGTTAGTGCATGCTGCTCGATCAAATATGGACCGCGGCTTGGGGGTGACAAAGTAATTATTCAGGGTTTCAGAGGGAACATGGCATCTGCTGTTTTCTCTGCTACGACCAACAAGTCTATTTAATCGCTTCCATGTAGCTTTTGGTTTCTCCCCTATTTTCGAAGCGATGCACTTACATTTTTGCGTCCAACGTTGTGAAAGTCGTTTCTGATCTGCTCGCTCTCAGGGAAGCGCTATGTTAACTTCAGTAGAATACTACTTCCTCGGATCCACGTAACTAATTCTGGTAGGAGTTTTCTGTGTTTTTACCTTCCCTTTACAGTAACAGCGACCGAGTTATACGCTTGTAGCATTTCGTTAAAGAAAATTGCATTCGCTATGTTCACGTCATTGTACTGGACTTTTGTACTGAATTTTCTCCAGTCGAAAAGCTCTAATTTTCGGCTGAAAGTTCCAGAACTGAAGTTGCGATGGTCTCGAAACATGAACACCACCCCTCCCCACGTGTCCTTCTCGATGAAATTAGTAAAGCGACCGAGTTCAAAATATATAGCGAGGAGATCACTAAAGCATTAGCTGTGCAAAGCGCCTATGTATCACTGGTGATGTTGGCATGAGAAAATGAGATACAAACGTCTAATGTGCGCTTCAGGTGCGTAGGTTGAGATTGATGGTTACGCAAGTTTCAGGAAGAAAGGACCTGTTTCAGCTAGCCCTCCCGAACATCACCACTGATTTCCTCAGTAAAGATTGGTATAATGACCAAAGAGCATTCAGCAAAACAGAACCCCGTCCCAATGATCCTTTAGTTCAGAAATTTTGCCATAGGAGGATTATAAAAGACAACCATAACGAAGGGATCAATTTTTATAACTATCTGTACGTAACAGAAGCCAGCTGCTATAACGTCATAGTTGAGCCTTCTGAATATAACATTTTGGCGTACCCACAGAACCAGCCCGCCTCCATGACTCCCTGTGCTCTCTTTTCATACGTGTTAATCATATTGTAGCCATCCATCTATATGGAATAGCTGCATCGGTATATTCGCATGAAACAAGGATTCAGAATTACAAAGAGAACCGGTTTTTGGCTGGTATGAATTCCTTGAGTTCAGTGATTGGAGATTGATCCGCCTTGAGTGAGGCTGCCTGCATCGCTAAAAGGGTCGTAATTGCCGTCACCTATGCGATTCCCATCGCTCTGGTCATAGGGGCAGTCTCTGCTGTTGTTGTCGACTTCGAGGCTGAGGGCACTTCGTGGCGATGTGGAAATGGTCATCCACGTAGCATGCATTTAGATTTTCCCTTTTCTGTTCGAGCCCTGTTCACAGCGGATGTGGTTACCACGAGGGAGAACGTGAGAATTTGAGAGAAAAACACCCTCTTGTAAATCCTTTCGCATCGTCAAGAAGATTTAGAATGAAGTGTTTTTGTCTCTGAAGCAGATTTTGATAGGGCAGGATATTCCAGGTTTTCTGATTCGGTGTCGAAAGACTTCCTTTCGGGCGTCTGGGAGAATCGATGCAAAGGCGTGAATAATTAAGGCCATTTTTTCGTCGTCAGCTTTTGTTGTTGCTTCGTCAGCTCCTCCTGGAGCCTTAAGAACAATGAGATTCGATTTCTCACTCTCCTGTAGTTGCAGTTCTTGAAGGCCACTGATGTGGTCCTCGTCAAGGCAGGGCATAGTTGCTTGCTGTCGGTGCTCTTTAGTTAGCCTTTCTGTCAGCCCAGTAAGCTGACCAGTGGAGTAGGCCTAGCTTCTGACCGTTCTCGATAGGCGCTCGATTATGCGCTGTGCATTTCAATTTTCGCTGCTTATCACGCGACCATCGATCGTAAATTTTCCAGCGTCTCCATCGCTGTCGATTGCCAAATCAGAGCGGGAAGGCAGTCGACGACCGCTCACTCTCGACACAAAATTCTTGATTGTTGTGGTTTATTCGAGATAGGCCCTCCTGAGTCAGCTGTGGGCGGTTCGCTAAAATCGGTTTTTTCTTCAACCCCGTTTAGCCATTCCATAGCGCAGGTCTTCCCCGCTAGGAAAAGGGTTTGGAAATCAGAAATTTGGGTGAACCCTTCGGTGGGTGCAGTCCGAGCAGTGCAGCACTTGCCCGTGCCTCTATCACTAATTACGTGAAGAGAAATCGGTGATCCTCATACAACAGTCGGGTAAATTTGTCATTGGCAGGCCAGCTTGGTACTATTGGCTCGTCTAGAATGTCTTTGGTGGTCGAATATATGGGTCAGGAAGTCAAAACCCTAACAGTGTGAGCCAAATTAAGGTACGATTTATGTTGACCATAACTACACATTGCCTCAGTCTTAACCTATTCTTTCAAGCTTTACGTAGATTTTATAAATTTCAAGTTAATCAGGAGCATTTTATTCATTTAGAAAATTTGATGTTAATTATGAAACGCAAACTTTTGCATTTGCTAAACTGTTGTCATCAACGAAGCGATGAACGAGTGAGAACGGTGTTTGATGGATGAAAAGTGAATGCGAATGAATACAGTGACCTTTGCACCGATTCATGCAAGACGGTTTCTACTTTTGTTTCGCTTCTTCAACGACACCATGCATTACATCATAGCGACAAGCATACAAACCTATGGAAGAGAGAGAGAGAGGGGTGGCGCCCCCTTAACAATACAACACAAACCACTCAGCAAGTACCACCTTTCTACCCCCCGTTAAGCGTTCCATAGACACCGCAGTTAAACGCACACCGCTCTTCTCTATTGCCAACACCACACCAAAAAACGCTTATTGCATTTAACCAAACCCTTCACGATGTGACGCTGGTTTCATCTTACATCTTCTCTCTTTCAAAAGTAGCATAGATAGCGAATGGTTTTTGTGAGCGAGAAATATAAGTATTCATCCTCGGCGAATCTAGGTCTCAATAGATCTGAAGGTGAAAATTATTGGATTTTCAAGATTTTCTAACCGCTGCCCATGCGCAACATTTCTAGGCTGAAGGGATCAGTTGTTTGCTCTTCGCATTATATTAGTAACTTTCCCATTGTAGATTAATTTTCCAAAATATTTCACAATTCCGAGTGGACAAATAAATGACTTTCTAAACCTCACCAAATAGAATTTGCACAAAATTCACCTTCGATAAAGCACCACCGCATTCCCTTCAACAAAAACAAGTTCGTTGTTTCCATGTTTCGCTGTCTTCAGTGTGACGGCTTTTGTTTAAGGAAAAGCTTATGTTCAAGAGAGATTTCTATTCTTCACATCTGTTAGTTGAAAGCTTCTATTTAAGAGCCTTTTATGTGAGAGAGCGCCCCATTCTTCCCGGTATTTTTTTTTAAACGAGGTCCCTGTTGAAGAGGAAAGTGTATATGATAGGGGGCTTTTATTTTTCATACGTCATCGAAGAAGGAGCTGTTGTCCATCAGAGCCAGAATCTAAATTCTTTTTTTTTCTAAAACGTCAGTGGCAACATGTTTTGAACGTTATTTATGTGTGAAAGCTTATGCAGAGGAGAAAATTTTATTCGAAGTGGCGTTTTTGTTGCGAGGAAAGTGCTCCCACTTTTCACAATACGCCTGCAATGGGCCTCTCTCTGTTGAGGGCTTATGTTCATTGCATATACGGTTTATCAAATATCAGGTCAATTATCGCTAAGCTACGAACTCAATAGATTTATCTTTAACGCATTTTCGGGGAATGAACGCGCTCGTATCTCGTGCATGTTTCTTTCGAACAGTACTGAAACACGTTTCCAAAATCCGACTACTGCGAACATTCAGTTGCATATTTAGCTAATTACTAGAGTGGATCCGTCCACAACTCGCCGTTTACCCAGTACTATTTCCATAGGGTTCGATCGCACACAGCTAAAAATGCAGTTGAAATTTTCACTCAACAAATCGGCCGTTAACGAGCTTTTTTTCATCCAACCGGTTAATTACATAAGTCTCCGTTAATAGTTTCGTTTTTGAGAGGAAGGGGGGGGGCCGGAGGTTTGGTGTGTGGATTGAACACCTTTTAGCGAGTTTCAGGTTATTCTTACAGAAACACCATTCAAGTAAGGCTAGTTTTCTTGGTTGAAACATATCCAAACATCCATTAATTATTACTATAGACAAAGAAACAGTCAAAAAGGCCATTGCATAGTCATGACTTAGTGTAGAAGTGCCAGAGAATCAGAGAAATTCTGATCAAACTATTCTTGCGTGTTCCACATCGATTGTACAATGAATACTTTTTATGCGTATATGCACTTGTTCAACTCGAAACAAATCCATCGAGCCATCATATCCGATGAGCCTTCAACGGGTCTTCCATTGGAAACACATCACAATAGACCATGAAATAAACTGAGGGCAGCTTTCAGTTACACGTATATCGCAAGCAGGTAATTTAACCACCCAATCAAAACTTCCCTTTTCGATCAAAGCAACTGTATTTTTATTAATCGCTGAATGTCACGAAATATGGAAATAATTTCCCAAAGAACACTGACTACGGACGCCATCAAGCTAGCATTCAATGCTTTTCAAGCACGAATTTCTCCTTAGACGCGTACTACGACAAAATATGCTTGTCCAAAAACATTAGTTGGACACAGCAGTGCTGTGTGCGGATACGGTATTTGCGTCACTTAGTCGAGATTAGTTCCAGTCAGTGTAAGTGCTATTTGATGAGATTCGGTCCTTAAAGAAAGAAGAATTTGCATAAGTTTCCTGTCGGTTGGACTGCATATTCCATTAATTGAGTAGCATTTATTTCAGAACATTTGCACGACCGGTCGGGTCGCGTCAGATAGAATTTCTGTATTCGTCGTTTTGTATTTGATGAATCCGACTGGTTCAATAGGTAAGCCGTCAAAACGCGCATGTGCCATCCGCGTTGCACTCATCCCGATTGTTATGGATTTGTTTCGGATAGTAAGTGGATGCAGTTACAATGCAGTTACAACTTTGTAAATTTGTAAATTAGTTACAATGCAGTTTGAAAGTGGATTGAAGTTTGACGGATGATTTGCCAAAGCACATATTATGACCGCTCTCCGCACATATCCATAATTGTTTTTGGAGATAAGTTAATAGTGAAAATTATTGCAAATGTTAATTAGGATAAAGATCACGAATTCTGTATTCTNTGCTGCAAATTAAATATGAATTATCTTTTTCGTTGGCAGAATGTCGTTATTGTGTTGTTAACAGAAACCTTCCACTGACAGAAACTGTCCTATTTTTTTCCGATATATTCTTTCCACTATCATTTTTTCAACAGACACAGGTTTTTTTGCACTAGAAATATTATCCTGTGTATTTCGTTTATGGACGACTGTTCGAGTTGAGGCGATTTTTCGAGTTGAGGCGACTGTTCGAGTTAAGGCGACTGTTCGAGTTGAGGCAACTGTTCGAGTTGAGGCAACTGTTCGATGGCTACTTTCAAAACATGAGTATGACCGTAACGGAAACTTTAATAGGAAAGATCTCTGGTCGACTAGATTGACTCAGGTTCGTCTGCAACATGACGAAGACCGCAAACGTGTCTACAGCAACAACAACAACAAAAAAAAAGAAAAAACTCTGTTTAAAGAAAAGAGCGTTGCCACCAGTAAAGAGGACTGTATCGAAACAAAAGGCAGTCATCAACAACACAACCCTCTCAACAAAAGACATCCTTCTAATAGAAGAAATTCATTCCTCCAAATCAAGTACCGTTCAGTTTATCAATCTCTGGTTGAGTTCTAATTGCAATGATATTCCGGAAATTTGCATAATTAACGTGGAAAGTTTCAAGCTGCCGATGCAAATTACCGCGCGCAATCAACGCCGAGGGTAACAGCGAGAGAGGGAACCACGCCGAGACGTACGGGTGGGGGTACCGCGGCCGTTTGGGTGCGGCAAAGATCGCCTTGCATACACCGCAACTGCTCTCTTCGTCTGCCTCTGTGGCCAGTCTAGTGACCTCTATGCAGATCAGACCCCATCCCATTCGCCGTCCCCTCACTTCATTACTATGCGTACCATTGGCCTCCAAACCCCCTACTCCCCCTCGCAGTCATTGTCGTTTTCGGCGCGAATTTCTCCGATTTGTTTATGTTGTACCGCAGCAGTTCCAAGTAGTTAATTGAGCGCAATCTTTAGACGTTTTTCTTCTCATGCCATTCGAATGTCATCGTGATAAATCCCATTCGATGCACAGTAGTACCACTAACTGAGCTTTGCCGCTCGATCTTTGAAGAGACATCTCAAGGCTTTATTTTTCTTGAGATGCGTCGGGACTGTTTTGGCACCTGGTGTCTTGTTGCTCGTTTGATATCGGTCCACTCAGGGTTTTATTCCAGTGAACTTCCGAGAAGAAGGTTTTGTCCAGGAAGATGGGATTTGTTTTTTATAGCGCTGGGCGGTTAACGTGTATATAGGATTCGATTTGCTGATAGTATAGCTGGGAAGAAAACCACAACAAACAGGCTATCCTTTTGGTGGTGTGTGGAAGGGCGAGATCCAATCTAGATGAGTCGGTATGATGATTTCAGTAGTGTTACGATTAATTCAATTATTAATTAAAGTGAGCATTTTCAGTTTTGGTGATGCCAGAAGATTATGGTGAGCCGTTATATGTGGAGGCACATGGCGGCAAGAATGACGTAATACTGTATCGTTCGAAGGCAGATCCCAACTTGGCCATCGAGTTCTTTTTTCGGTTCGCTTTCAAATTAGCCATTGCAATCAGTTGTCGAAATTTAGTGAAAATATAGAGCACTACGATGATGATGCACTCTTGTGGGAATGAACTGAATCGAAAATATCGTTGTTTTGCAAATAGACTTTGCAATGAATGCACATCACCATGAAAGTCGAGAACTATTGCAAATATGATTAATGCAAATACCGCAATGCAATATTGCACTGAGTTGGTTGCTTTTTTTCAAACGATGATGGCTTTTTGCAATGTTATTTTTTCACAATTTTGCAACAATGCGCACATTTCCGTCTCCTTTACCACTGTGCACCTCATTTGTGCTCACTTTTCTATCACTGCATTTACCTCATTATTTTCGGCGGATAGTTGCATATTGCATTCTATGTTGAGTTCGTAAATTGGCCAAGTGCCAAAGCATCAACCGAACTTTGATAAGTATTCCATACAAGCTTTTTCGTTAGCAAAACAATGAAGCAATCAATACAGAGATCACCTTAAAAATCACCGTAACAGTGACTAACTATACAGGTGTGTGAGTTCGGACGATAGTGCAACTCATTTAATAAAAGGTTATCTCTGTTTAGAGCACACTGACCATCGCTAATGAGCCAGATTTTTTGCATTGTTCCATTGTACCGTTCCATTCTCGGTTCACTATTTTACGATTGTATTTGCCGCTCGAAACTTAGGTAAATCATTCATCAATACCTTTAAAAGCCCTTAGTGCACTCATGTTTAAGCCATGTAACTTCATATCGGAGCATACCGATGCGCCCTTCTACATGAGTACATGTAACTATATATATATATAGTTACATGTATATATATATATATATATATACATGTATATATATACATGTAACTATATATATACATACATATATATACATGCATATATATGTATATACACATATACATATATGTATATACATACTTAAATGTATATGAGTATTTAATGGTCATATATGCTCATCTTTCCCTGTTAAGGTAGCAAAATTAGATTACTATTAATTATTATGCTTTAATCGTGACTTCATTGCCTATTTTATAGACACGTATATGGGTGTCATTTTAATTCCTGATCAGGAAACAGCTGATTGACTTCTTAGCGCTATTTCTCGTCTGGGTCATCAAAATCGCATATTTAAGGAAATTTAACGATATAGGTGGAATGAGTACTGTCACCCGTTTAAGAATCCTGTTCATCACAGTCACTATCGCTGACGCATACAATCGATCCCTCGAAGTGTCGTTTTACAAATAGTATGACTATTACAAGTAAATCGTATCATAAGTAATTGCAAGCAGTAACTTTTAATATGACTCGATTGCCTACGTTTACTTACTTGTTTTGCTAAACTGGCAAGGAAGTACAGACTCACAGAGTCCAGTCTCATCCGCCAATCATGCGAGCATTTCTTCGCATGCAGAACGATGTAATTCATTAAGTAGACAACTCCAATGCATCCTGCATGCACAGATCATCCTTATTTTGCTTTTTGCAATCGACTTTTTAGGCTTTGCGGAGGAGCGGAGGGCTGGGGGAGGGAGAAGGTAGGAGCGAGGGTCAAGACAAATACGGCTAAATCGTAAACGCACAACGAAATATGTGCAGGAATTCGAAAATGATTGTTTCAGACCAAATGATTTGCGATTGTATTACTATGTGTTTGCATTTACTTTCTTGTTGTCTAGCCTCTGTCCGGTCCTAAAACTAATAAGTTTCGCTGCTCGCTCAACATCTGTCTACTTTGAACGGACAATATTCGTTGAGGTTTGCATGTGTATCAGATGCTTACGATTATGCATCTCAATAGCCCAAAGTTTCAGTTCGTCTTCGAAAGATGGGCGTTCACGTTATTATCGATGTACAAAGTGCTGGTATCTGTACAAAATGAAACGAGGCACATGCGCAACGTTGATCGTTCGTGATGGCCGCATTGTAACAGATCCCGAAAATCCAGGTGTGCCACACCAATGCGACTTTCGACCCTTGGAGGCGGTCACCGCAAATAGAGTCTCGATTGCGGCAAGAAAGAGGAAATTGCAAATGGGACATGAAAAGATGCTCACCTGGGGGCACCGTGACCGCATCATCAGGTATAACACTGCATTATTTTACTTTATATTCACATATACACTCATCGCTATCATTTCACCAGATATGGTCGCAAGCTAAACTTTCAGTTATATGTGGTTCCATCCGCGTTTCTTCTTATCTCATTGGTTTGGTTCGTGCGACTCTTGAGTGATTTCAGGCCAAAGTCAAGCTGCCAGTTGCGACTCTCTTACCTCACTACCACATATTTAAGAGTTAGTGTGTTTTGTTTTATTCGTCGTAGACCTTAGAAGAAGTGGTAGATATTGGAGTGGGATCTAGAATGAGAAGACCGAGTTGCATATTGTTTCACGTTTTCCATCGTTGCTCTTCTCCTATATATTATATTTTGGAATCCGTTCGTTCGCCGCAAAATGGGACCTAAATTTCGTGCACAATATGCTATTTGTTTGAATTGAGTGAAATTTGCAAAAGCATATTACCGTGCCGACACGCCTTGTATGCTTCCCGCTTTATTGCTAATTTTGACTGGATTAATTGTTTTTCTCTGTAGCAATTTTTAGCCTTTAAGAAGCCTTTTCCCGAGAATCTCTCCTCATATCGAATATTTTTCGCAACAAAATCAAATATTTGTTTAATTATCTAATTAACCGATAATAATTTGGTTTTCATCTCATTTCGTCTCACCTATGAGGTCGCATATTTTTGGTATTAAATTTTTGGCTAAATTCGTTCTATACCAAATATACTATTTCGCAAAACGGTAAAAATTTGCAGTATCTTTATGAGTAAATGATTGGCGCTTTCGATGTGCATTTGAAAATGAGACTGGTTTTTTTTTCGTAAAGCACATTTTGTGTATGAACGCGTTGCATAGATTTTGTGAAATAAAATTCATAACTTATATGAAAACGTGTCGAGCTATTCATTATCTCGATAGTGGCGACTAAATTTCTTGCAACTACTAATATCAGAATGTATCGTAATTGAATTATGGAATGTATCGTAATTGAATTATAGAATGTATCGTAATTGAATTATAGAATGTATCGTAATTGAATTATATTAGAGTGTATCATAATTGAATTATGCATCTGAATAACTTAATGCGCTTTATAAATGAGGTGAACGTGCAAAGAACGCTTAGAAATATATGCTTTATAGTTTATGCTACTATCACTAACGTACGTTGAAATCGATGATAAGCGCATTCCTTTCGAATAAGTTTTTCAAAAAACATTTTCTTTTTTTTTTTTGTTCAAAAAATGTCCTAAATTTGGTAGAAAATTGTACATAGTTTGCTTGTGACACTAAAATTTCGATAGCTTTACATGAATTGTCTTATTCTTTCCGCTAAAAAAACAAGAAAAAAGAACTTCGATTTTATGACAAATGTGAGAAACCTTTAAAATCACATGAAAATTCCGATATCTTCACCGCGTGTTTTTCACCATGAGTTTTTTTTGGCTCTTTCTATATCGCATTGTCTTCGTACAACGACGTCTAATGAGCAATTCGAACGACTCATTTGTTGAACTGTTTAGCTGTGTTGTGTACAACTTTAGCCGTTCCCCTCTCATTTCGGTTTTTATCTTATTGCTTGTCTTATGTCTTTTCAACATTCATACTCCCTTGCTTCAGTCCATTCGGGCCACAATCTTCATCTTCCTCGTTCTGCTTTCCTCTCCTTCACGTCTATTCCGTTTTTTTATCCGCGCATATGTAGTTCGTCCATCATCATGCAAGGCGAACGAGACGCTCCGAGAAGAAAAAAGCTTTTTATTTAGACGGCGAGAGACGAGCGAGAGTCTTATGGTCGAACGGAGAGAGTGAGAGAAGTTGGGTGAGGGTGGCACTAGTTGTCAGATTGTATGACGGTTGGCAGGGTTGTGTGCGATGCGGGCAGTCGTCTGTCAATTGACTTGTTTTCTGCACACGCACGTTGCGTTGCGGTGATGTTTTGTTGCCGTTTCCAATAATCATTTTTGAGCTTTTCAAAATATCATAGAAGTATATAGGGAGAGAGGAGTGGGAAGGGGTGGATGCTCACTATCACCATCAATCATTAAATCGAGCATATCATCATCAATTGATGCACCACCTAAGTGAGCCCCCATCTACATTCAGTTAGCGTCTTTTTGCGTATCTCGGGAGGGGTGTTGCTTGTGCAAGTCTGGCTGTCGTCCGATCGATGTTGATTGGCAGGCGTTCGTCGCATTATGTTCACACTAGTGGCGTTTGCAGAAGTTTGAACAGCGAAGATACGTAAATTTTGAGAGATTTTTGCTTGTAAATTTCTTTAGTCGAACGTTCCTTTATTTTTTTTAAAGGTTACTTCTCATTTCAAGTTGAAAGAAAACTGAGAAAATGCAACAATTTTTCCTATTTTTAATGCAATAATTTCTCAATTTTTTGCCGGTATATATTTGAATGCTGTTGAAATTTCACTTATCCCAAACAGAAGTTTTTTTGAACTTTGGTGAGGGGTAAGCTCTCCCCCTCCTACCCCCCCATCCCCCGCAACCCGACCTCCTTCCTAAATGAAATATTGTTTACGAATAAGCTAGGTCCAAATACTGTACAGTGCGATTTTAACTCGCAAATGCGTACTGATATAACGATAATGTGTACGTTTTAGACGTTATATTTTTGTGCTTTAAATGTGGTCGATTTGTTCTGCAAGTTTCTTCGTATGTATTTAGTTAGCTTAACTAAAGCATAGATGATCACAGCAAACGTTCGATTATTGAACGATTGCTTCTGCATTCTTATCTAATCGATCATGGCTTATCGATTCCTCGTCATTCCTTTCAACAACTTTTTTTTCGTTCGTCTTTACGCTTACCAACCTTTCTAATGCAAATACTCATGTAACTTAGTTTTCTCATGGTTCTTCATTGTACTATTACTCTACCAGTTAAGGTCTTTCATCTTAATTGTTTAGAACTTTTTTATCCGTACATATTCATAAATGGTTATTCAGAATTCAGATTACAATTTGAATTGTAGTTTAAATAATTGAGTAATCTAATTCATTTGTTTTTAAAATTACAGCACTCAACCGTTAAGGAGTGATGTTAGTGACACTAAAGCGAGGCTGGAGGAGACCGAGATAATCCTGGAGAAAAGCGATCAAAAAGTTTTACCTGTGGGAACGTCAAACTGTTCTTTTGAAGGTAAGAGCCAAAAGTTTCGAGAATGTTGTGTAGATTGTTTGAAAATAAGTCTTTAAACGTGTTTTATTTTTTTACTCATATGTAGACGTTATTTTATTTTTTACAGATAACCCCGAGGGGCGATTGCCCCACCTTCCCCTTCCCCTCTCCCTCCCCTCCCAAATGGATGAAGGTAGAAGAGGTGAATAAAATGTGGAAGATAGACGGTATGAGATTAGTGTGTCCTTTAGTGTTTAACTAAATAATAGATGAATGCTGCGCTTTATATAGCACGCTTGAGACACATAGTTGGGGGTTGCTTACGCAGTATGTCCTCTTTTGCGAGGTGCACTTATAGAAATGGTAAGCTCGTTCTTGAATTAGCATTCTGACTGCGGCGACAGTGTTTTTCATTTGAAAATTTGCGGTAATATGTTGCCATGAATAAAGACATCGAGAGCTCTACTTATCTTTGTGGATAGAAGAGAGTGTTCAGAAGAAGAGCTATGCCGAGAGAGAGTGGGATAGGAGGGGGAGGGGTGAGGAGGAGGAGGAGAGTGAAGGGGTGACTTCATTTGATGGAGAGTATATTTGGAGATTTAGTACCGATGAAAACAGGAAGTATTCGCGAAAAAAATATAGGACATCTGCAAATCTCACATCGTTTGTCTTGCGGAATTTTCTGATTAGTATGAAGACGGCTTGATTTGCTTTTCAGCAGGGAAAATGCGAATTAGAGTTTTAAACTTCTATCTTAAACTCTGATTGTTTTTCGAAACGATTGCTTGGTAAAGCCGTCTTGTCTCCATGCAAGGGATGTCGAAACTGCTTGCCCCCCTACAGTGATGTTGCTGAGAGCGGCTTATTGCAACACGTTCGATTGTTTCGGTTAGAGAATTTTATTCGTTAATAGTTGATAGATGCGAAACACTTTCGCTTAAAAAAATGCATCGTCTGAGAATGTATGAGCGTCTGAACGAAGAATTTCTTTGTTCTTTGCTAGTAACTTACTAGCGAGGAACAAACTTAATTAGCAAGGAAAAATTCCAGTAATAATTATTAGCAAGTTCTTTGCTAGTAACTACTACTGAAAGAACTTCATTCACTGTTTCTTTGTTCTTAGCTGGTAAAGGTAATAAATCCTAAAATAAGCGCGAGAGTATTAACGTTGTCTTTTACTTATCAGCTGTTTTGTCCTGAAGGCTGCACGCTTGATTGGCCAACATGCTTTGGTGTTGCTGTTACAAGCAGCACACGGAATCGGTTATGGTGTTCCTTTTTAGGGAATCATGACCGGGTATTGTGCAATAGCTCGTTTAGTCGCAGCACTAAAACAGTGATTAAAAGAATCCGGGCTGTAGTTTATTCCAGCATTTATTACTTTCTTCAGCACAACCTGGTTTCAAATTTCATGTTGATGATTACTGACATTTGCGGACTTTTTAAAGGGACAGCTCGAAGTAAATACGCCAAAAATTAGCAAGTAAACAATTTTAAGGAGCGACGTGCGGTACGTTAGTACCTTATGAAGTGCCGATCTCTGCCATTCACATGTGCGTCTGCACGTCTGCTATATTTCAGGACAAAAGAGTCGTATTGATGAGTGGTATCCAGCAATAATTTTACTTATAGTTTTTTTAGAATCCCTCAACATGCCATCACCATCCACTTCGCAGGCATCACCGGGTTCGGTAGAGACGACAAATCAGCAATTGTTACCAGTGAAAGTGGAAGAGGGTGTTAACTCGTCGTTAGAAACAGCAGCGTTTGGTTAGTTATTTAACAATTAAGCGGTAGTAAGATGACTCTAAAGCAGAGGGGTGAGACGAAACAGGTTTCGAGGATGAGGCGATGCGAACAGAAGGAAAAATGGATTTGGATTCGAAATGAAAAGTGCTTATGGAAAATAGAGCTGTACTGTTTGACGTTCGGGATTGTCTAGGGGAGAGGGCAGTTTAATTTTTTTTCTAAAAAAATATCCGGAGGGATGGTTTAGAAAAAGCACTCAGATGTTTGCAAGTCGACGAAATTCGAACAAATTTCCTGCAGTACTTTAGCATTAGAGTGTTTCGCAAAAGGAAATTGCAGTGGTATTGTGCCGACTCAATTTTGCTGATTAAGATGAGCGGTTGTGCTGACGAGGTTATCCTCCAATTGCGCATATCCGAGATAAAGCAGTTAACTTAAATTCCACCATTAGAGGGCGTAATATGGTGAAAAGATGTTATGCATAACACATTTTCGTTTAACGTTTCCCTTAAAATTGCAGGGAAGAAAGACGAAGCCGTTTTCCTTTTATGTAATCTTCAGTCGTCGATTTTGGATAAACCGTTCCAACTGTTTTTGTTTTTTTTCTTGCTTTTTCTAGAGTTGTTTAATATTTTTTATGCGTTTGTTCTTTATGAAAACTGGAATTTCTTGCCGTCATTGCGACAGATAAAGCATACTTGAAGAGGAACCTTGATTTCAAGTTGTCTTGCAGCTCAGTGCACTTCACGGTCGGCCGAATTCGTAGCTCTTTTGAACGCAGCGTTTGCGGACTCAATGCAGAAACGCAACGAAGAAGCGCTCAAGAAGTTGTTAGAAGCTGTTCATATGAAAGAGGGTTTCGATACTGGTATTCAAGCTTTCCGTTTTTTTTGGCATCAAGCATGAGCATACCATGTACACTGTAAAGCATCTCTCTACCCCTTTATGGAGGAAGTGGGTTGGCAAAATATGAAGCGCATCTGTTTTTGAAGTTGCACTTTACTAATTGGATGCTGCAACATTAACTTAGGTGATATCGATGCACTCTGTATGAGCAGAAGTTTTTGTTTTTTTATTGCTGGAATCTTTGTAGTTATATTAAACAATAGAGCTACAATGTTGTAAAGTCGAGCAGTGCTAATGTTTATCGATTATAGTTAATGCCATGCAAATATAATGCAATGCTCGCACTCTAGTAAGTTTATTATGAAGATGTTCATGCTGCAAAAGTTGTTGTTGTTGCTGTGCAAGTTTCGCTCATTCTTAGGTCCACATATCTGTTTATTCAAAACGTCATGAGAATATGTTGCTGGTAAGCAGCGCAGCACATCTGTATAAATTTATAATTACGCAGATTCGTTTATCGCATTCTCTAACTTCCCATTTCGCTTAGAACGTGGAATGAATGATTCATTTTCTTCATCTGCAGTTCACATTATGCAGCTAAAATGGTTTGTAACAATAGCGTTTCCCGCACGGGAAAGTGCTTGGGTAGAATAGACCTCGATATGCTGTTATGGTGCAATTTAAAATCCCCTGATGTAAAAGTGTTTATGGTATCATAGGTGAGCTTGTTATCCTCCACTTTCTGTAGTCGATTGCCACTTCACTTTTCACATGAGTCGGTTTGCGAGCGCGTTTTCTTTTTTCTCGGATTTTTTTCTTTTCTGTCGCCCTCGGGGGGGGGGGGGGGGGGGGGGGGGGGGGGGGGGGGGGGGGGGGGAGGAGTCAGTTCATGTATTTGAGCTGCAACTGTTACAATATAATATCGATAAAAGACAGTTTACTTTCATATTCGATGAACATATCTATTACGGTTTATATTTAATGTAGCGTTTTTTTTCTGCAGATGATGTGTCTCTGATCGACAACGCGTTCGCATGTCATATGAATAAGGCAGTTGATTTCGCGGAGAAGATCGCAATATGTGAGCAGTGGCTTAACACGCTTAGGGAAGTACTACCGGCCGAGAGCAGCAGGTGGATATCGCACTATCAGTTCAGTGTATATTATTGCTTCCATATGGTATCGATTCGGCGTTTCTCTTTTTCATTCATTAACGCTCGTCCTAAGATGATATCTCTCTCTGTTAAGTGCCATATTTTTAATCTTGTCAGGCAAGCTCGTAGCATATACAGATGTTTTGCACTTCTTCCATGGGTTCTTCATCCTCCTCCTCTTGCTTCCCTCTCTCTCCTCCCTTCCCTCTCCTGTCTTCCTTCCCTCCTCTCCACCCCTCCACATCCACCCTACCTCCCCTTACCTTTTCAGTAACAGTGTGTTCTGCCCTTTTCATTCGGTTTGAATTAGTGGAACATAGCATTTGAAGCAAAAATTTGATTAACAGTTAATTATGCGTTTTTAGATCTGTCATATTTGACGAAGTGTTGTAAGTGTTTAAGCGTTATGCTTTAGCGAAAGAAGTTCTCTCATGGACCTCGTGAATATGTGGAGCACGGACTAAGTACAACCTATGACTAGGTGAAACGAAAACAGTGTTTTTTCTTTGTGGAAGGATTTTTCGACGAAGGAGGGAATGAGTGCGACAAGGTTGCTTGGAACTATGGTTCTGAGTTTATCTGAAGGTCCAAAGTAGGTGTATGGTTGAAATTTATACTTAATGAAAGTGAGTAAGGGCTTATTATATGTGCTGGATTATGTTTTTCTTTCAGATAGGTTTGTATTCGTTGCGTACTCGAACACTTGTTGATAGGAAACGACTTTTCGACTTGTCGCAAACAATTTTTAAGTAAGTCCATATTGTTGGTAGTGCTTTCATATTTATAAATGCTAGAAATTCTCACTAAATTTTGCCCGGACAGAAACGATTAAACGCAATGCTTAAACTAAACGGTAAGAGATAGCTGAGGATTTGAAAACTGAAAAATTAATGCCTTGAATCATTACACCATTTCCTAAGTCGGAATAAATTTTTTAGTAAACACCTTGCCTGCCGAACTTGCTCGAGCTCACCATTTTTACAGGGTGGTCAACGAGCATTTGAAAAGATATTACATAAGAATATGATTGAAATTGTTTTGAAATAATGTCTTATAGTAAGTTTAGATATAGAAAAGTTGTTGAAAATAAGCAAAAAATTTGATAGACGAACCGAATGCATAAAACCATAAACGAGCAATGAGGTGGGCACCAGAATATGTGATGGTAACCACAAATGTATCTTCAAGCTTTGCGATGGAAGCGCTCTAAACGAGCAACGTATAGCGATATGGAGCATCTAATGGTGTATCGCGTATTAAGCACTTCAAGTGATCTGTCTGCCTTTAAGGTTTTGCTATCACAACTGCACTTTCAGTCATTTCGATTGTCGCTAAAAATACTTCCTTGCGATTTTTGTGATTCATGTGTGTTCTTTTTTTGCGCACAAATTTTTCGCTATCTTTCAGTGTTTTTTTCCGACTGGTTGCGCGTATCTTCTGATGTTCACGTTTCCATCGCTTTTACTTTATTCTGATCGGCGATGTTTGAAGGGGAGGGGAGGATATAAATAACCCAGTGAGGTTTATGTCGGTGATTTCGATATAGACTTCAAGGCTGTTTAGTTTTCCTGAAAGTAGCGTCATTAAATTTCGCTTGCGTTAATTGATATACGGAAAAGAATGTGCCAACATTGTTCCTTAGCATTGATGTATCGAAGGAACGATCAAGCGGCACAATTGGGCGTTTAGTCGAAACAGTGAAGTTAGGAGAAAGGAATAGGTGAATGTTGCATGTTTGGCATGAATGCAGCGTCTTTTGCGGTGTTCTTGTATACCGTCATTGAGTCGCTCGCAGACGTAGAAAAATATATATGGTTTATTTGTTTCATCATGCACAAACTTTGGGCACATTCAGCATGCGTCGAACACCAACAGTTTTATACTTGCAGCAACGCTTTTCAATTTTTTTTCTCATTTTCTACACCTCATACGTCTTAAAGACTGTATAACGTTGTTGTAGGTCTTCACTCGCTTCTCTCCTCTACCCCTCTCTCCCTTCCGCTTTCCATCCGTCCCCCCACCACGTTTCGCATTTTCGCTTTCCTTTGCATCGAGCACTTTGCTTTAGAGATTGGAGTGCATTTTAGAGGTCTTCTCGAATGTTGCGGACAAGTCCGGGAAACAATGGAGGAGGTAATCGCCTCGAAGCTCGACATTCTCTTAAGTCTTTCCTTCATTTGCACTCAGTATTGCGACGTTTCAGATGAGGAGTCGGCCAACTTCGTTCAGGTCAGCTCTTATTTCGGTTTGGCAGTGCTTACCTTGTGAGACGGCTAATTTATGAGGGATTCAAAAGGCCGAGAGACGATTTGATATATCAGTTCTTACCTTGAGCCCATTTCGTTGTAGAAAAAGTGGAGAAGAGAAAGATGGGTTTGCCAAACCCAACTCGTTTCTTGCATACACCTGATGGGTAAACCGCCATGCGATCTGATCGTCACCTCGATTCCTTTGGGTAACGGACACTGATATATCAAGTGAGTGCAAAATTAAAGAGTAATTCCTATTGTTTAGTTCTAGAATTTTCTGAGAAGTTTTATGAATCTTTCATTTTTATGTGGTTGGTGAGGTCGAAAGGAACCCCACGTTAAATACATCGTTGGTTTTTGTCTTTTTTAATGGAACAAATCCATCTGAAGTTTGAAACGAGTAACTTTTGAGTTCAAATCGCATCGTGCCCATTGATTTTTTTAATATTTTTCCCACAATATCTATGGCAATATGTTTAGTGCGCTGTTTTCATTTATGCGACAGATTGAAGACCTTTTTTTCGTACTGTGGCGGTGCCAAGTGTACGATGAGGAAGTAAAGTGGTTTTGGGCGCTGCTTATCATCGATGCTGCGCTTCTTATCGATATCACACCCCCGATAAATTGTTTGTTTGCTTATATATGTAATATATATAATATATATAGTATATATATTACATATATTATATATAGTATATTATATATATATACATATATATATATATATAATGTACAATGTTCAGAGAGCGAAAATGTTCACGTCTTATATATGAAAGTATTTGTATTGACATTCACACATGTTGTAAATATTCAAAGAGCGAAATGAAGGGCGTCGGAGGTGTTAGTTGTCGAAAAGTTGTTTCAGACATTCATTCGTTGCTTACCTTATACCTGATACCGTTTATAAGATTGCTGCTTGAGGAGATTTCGATTTCAGAATGAATTACACGCAATCGAAGATTGTGTAAAAGGTAGTTACCCCGCCGAAACTGCCGCACTTATGGTTCAGAAGGTATATCGCATTGGAGATAACTTGGAGAAGCACAAGAATGCACTTGCTGAAAGGAGCGCAATTGTGGAACATTCGTTAAGCACAGTTGCATAATTGACTGTACGGTTACATCTACCTATCAGCGTGTCTTATTGTTGCATATGGTCGATGTACGACACAGTTGAACTTTATCGTCAAGTTGTAAAAATAGTCTCGAGACGCCAATTTTTGGCTCATCGCCACATTGATCAAATCGTGCAGAGTTCAATCCATATACCATGTTCTAACCAATCAGCCGGGCGATTATGGCTGGGTAAAAGTCTTCCAAATCAGCATGATCAGTTTAGCAAGCGGAGGGCGGATTTCAGTTGCACTGAAATTAATTAAAGGGTTGGCCAGGAAATTCATGTCATTCAGAAGAGCGATGTCTAACCCAAATGGCAGCTGTGATTTCTCTTATCTTCATTGCGCGCGAGGGCAAGGTACTGGCCAACCGACAGTGTTAGATGGTGGGAACAACCCCTTCTCATCTTCAAGAATGGATGGGATTTTCTGAAGACTCATCTTTTTGAATTCTATGCCGAGGTTATTTCATATGGAGATAGGCTTTTTGAATTTTATTTCATATTTTGGGCTTATCGCCATATTGTTATTTAATATGGATGAGTAACGATATAGTTTAAGAGGTGGGCAACTGATAAAACAATGACAAAACGTTTTCGAAATATCGAACGCATGGTTAGGGTAAACAGTGCGGCGAAGATTCAAGCGAATTTGGTTCGTTGTGATCAGCATATATTGCAGCTTTCGTGAAAGTGACAAGACATTGTAAAATAGAATTGTTATTGCGAATCATCAGTTTTACTTAGAGGTGACGCCTCTTCCTTTCTCTCCACGCTGAGGAGGAAATGAGACGAGGGTTTGGGGGGGAAGGGAGGAGTGCGCACACGACACCCACTCGCCCCCCACCCCCCCACTCCCATTTCTTATTCACAGCTGTCTCTTATTACCTTTGAGAAAGATTATTCTACAGCTTCATGGCCTTCCCTTTCTTCTTGCAAACTCCAACGGTTCATAATGAAAAATTTCAAAAGTGCTACGCACCAGATCGTTGCTAAAACGTTTCATATTCGAGAGTTTCCTTGTACCATTATCAGCTATCAAACTGTACTGTACTTTGTTCCAAAAAGTGTTTTGGACATTGCATCTCTTAGTTCCATGTCGTCGCTGGAGCTGTTATACGTCATAATTGAGTGCAGTAGAGTACAGAAGGAATGAATACTGTTCACGCAATAACGTATGTGATATCACCCTATCATATTTCCGGTATGGGTATTTTACTGCTTCTTTTCCCGAGAGTTTGTTGGTATGAACGTGCTCTGTACATCTAAACTCCATATTGGTACGAACGCTGGTGCGGTGAAATTGCCGTTAATTTCCATGTGCCACCAATAGAGGGGCTATAAGTGTATACGCTAGAAGCATTTTGATGATGCCATGCCTCGCAAGAAACTAATCGTATTCATTCTTAAAGTTCGAGTTTCAGCTTCGTCTTCCATCTCTCGAATTAGTAGCAGGGGGTAGTCCAGCTATCTCCTTAAGGATGGTGAGATAAGGGAGGGGTTTCGCTCTGTCCTTCTCCTCTATATACTATCCGATGTCCTTTTTTTCGCAGACCTTATCAATAGCTTTTGTGATGAATATGTTATGCCGACTAGTCAGCATTTGAGAAAGTCAATTTGAGTTTAAAAAACACTCAAAACAAGACCGATAGCCCGGTTATGCACCTATCCGGGACACGACAATTGTCTTCTTCATCGTTACCTATATTAAATTACCGCTCGTCACTGTAGGAGTTTCACAGAGCGCTTGCTATGTAAGCCATTATGCATCCGATAATATTATGTTTGAGGGCGTACGTGCGGTTCATTTCTACATTTTTGAGGAATTTTGCGCGTGTTATTAAAGTCATGAATTTTTGCGCTTTCTTTGGTGATTCAGAGTCCTTCTAAGGAAGAACGGCAAAAAGTTGCATATTTGCACAGAAATTTTCCAGCTTTCAGAAATCTCGAATTTTGCTCAACTGTAATCCACCTAAACGTTCTGCGAAGAAGATCAGGTGTATGCATGAATATTCGAGAATTTGTTGAAACAAATCAAGATCAGTTGAAAGGCGTATCGGTTGGTTAAGTGTTATGTTTAAGACTGGAATGCTCTGAGACTCATGATATGCCTATAGTGGGTCATTTTTAAGAGCAGTGTTACGTAAACTGATGCCCTAACTTTCATTTTTATATATTTCAGTAATAGGTAGGATACGAATGAAGGAGGAGAATGACAAAAAATACGAGCATGTGCTTCATGTTGTGTTTATTAACGTAAAGCGTTATCCACATGTGTATAAGAGGAACGTCGTAAAGAACGATGAATACTTAAATGCTAGCTGGTTTATGCGCTTATCTATCGAGCGCAGCTTAACGCGGATCGACATCGTTTGCTCATCATTCTCTAATATAAGATGTATCATATGTATTTCGTCGTTGATCAACCGTTCTAAAATACGTGAATAAAAGGTGAAACAATCACACCGGAAAATATTGAAACGACGGCATCATCGACTAACAAATATGCTTGAGGAACCCCATTGAGAAGTGAAGTAATTGCTGTGCGGCGCATTCGAACGCTTACAGCTATCCTCTGATTTTATTTTAAAAAATGATGCATCGTCCACCGCTCATCGTCCATATGGGACGTTTTTATGCGAACAATTCGGAATATTTTATCCATCTGTACGTTAGTTATTTGTGACATTACGCTGTGCATAAGAAGCAGCAATATTTAAGGGCTGTTTCAATTATATTAGTTCGTGGGAGTGTATCACCACAAAGACACACGACAAAGTTTGCAGCATCGTATTGGGCAGTATGTACCATGAAGATTTTTAA
Source organism: Toxocara canis (assembly GCA_000803305.1). Taxonomy (NCBI): domain Eukaryota; kingdom Metazoa; phylum Nematoda; class Chromadorea; order Rhabditida; family Toxocaridae; genus Toxocara; species Toxocara canis. The sequence goes on along the minus strand of JPKZ01002486.1, from coordinate 776,205 downwards.
ATGAAGAGAGCAATGGTTCCTTCCATCTGTTTTGCTGCGATGCAGTGATGTCTCAAAGGAGACAAGGAGGAGGAGGGGAGGGGGGGGG
>JPKZ01002486.1:744776-776034 GCA_000803305.1 Toxocara canis | reverse complement strand
CCCCCCCCCCCCCCCCCCTCTTCCTCACCTTCCCGGCTTCTCTCAAAGGGTGTATGCTAAGTAATAAACGCTCAGGACTAATATTCACGGTGTTATAAACCACGACAGAGAATATCATAAGACGTTCATACGAGCGTCACATCACAAAATTTCGTAGTCGGCGTCAATCAAAATCACATATAGGTATCTCCAGTGGCGTTCCTTGTGGGAAAGCTGTTCTGCTCAAAAATTCTCAAAATTCTCCTTCATTATTCAATGATGTTTTCGAGCGATAAATCAGTATTATGAGCACTAATCAAACATATGCCTTCATTTATCGTTACGACGCTAGTTTTGTGCATATTTCTATATGCGAAACGATTCGCATTGTATCAAAGACACAGTACGACGTTAATGGGCATCTTTCTAGCAAGCGCCATTTTCAAGTGGTTTTGCAGCCTTAGCTATTTTCGATATGATTCCGCAAATTGAGATTCTTGTCAAACGAGCAGATCGACATGATCCCACCCTTTATATGCTTTGACAAATTTAAATTTGTAGAGCCCAGTATGACGATTTTGAGTTTTTGTTTATGTTTGACTCTGTTGTCTGATCGGCCGTACATCGGACAGTTTCAATTGTGGAACTACTGAAGCGGATTACAAAGTTGGATAATTAATTGTAAGTTGCATCTAGGATGATTACTTCGCATACTCTCAATTTCAAATCATTTTATCGATTCCAGAAAATTTTTAGACGCTTGAGGTCGTAAATTTGCATTCATTTTGAAACCGTTCAGTTGGGAAGAAAACGAATCAGTAGTAAAGGATTTGTACAAATGGCCGGTTCGCTTAAAATAGAAGTGCTTGATCAATTGCGAGCGCCTTATGAAGCCACCTGGTGGGAGGAGTTAAGTGCGAAATCGAACGTCACGGTTACACATTGCCATTTGCGGCCTGAATTGTAAATATTTTCTTTTTTCAAATAACGTTGTCTCAATTGTTTGTCACTGAACTAAGAAGGAGAAGCCGATAATTTATGGCGAGGAGTGAATAAAAGTAAGGGAGACAAACGATCGTATAATAAGTACTGATAAATTTTTGCGAGGTTCTTCGAACAAATGAGATCTTCGACATGAACTGCATTTCTAAGGGACAACCCTTACAAGCAAATTTCAGTCTTGCTAATTGATCAGTAAGGCTTTAACGACAAAAGCAGGTTACACCAAAAACAACGTCTCCGATGAGAAAAAGGAGACTGTTTTATCGAGGAAGTTTTTCTTTTTCAATTGTTTTCGACCAGACCTGTCATAATGCAGCAATATAAAACTAAACCCTATAATATATACCCCATGAGCTAATGGCTTAATGGCAGCTAGCACCCTTCTCCTCCTCCCCCTCCCCATCCCTCTCCAACAACCGCTGGGTAACATTTTTGGCGCTATTGCCAAGAAGTTGGACGTACTAGTATTTCGCATAAGTGGAACATGAGAACAGCAATCGGTGGCGACGTGTTTGGCATGTTAGCTTGCGGCCTACCATAAATCCCCTAATTATATGATGTTCATGTTGGTATTGAGACTCAAGTGAAACATGAATTAATAAGCCAACACAGTGTCGCCCTCTTCCCCAGGTTGTTGGCAAATCCATTAAGCATCTTTCTTAACGCGACTACTTCCTGCCGGTTTGCACCCACCCTAACAAGTTATTAGTCGTCCAAAAGTCACTAACTGTGACTCAGATTCGTGCGGTTCAGTGAAAATTAGTTAGGATGCAACGATGTAGCGGGATGAAGTATCTACGAAAGGATACTACTCAGTGTGATAGTAGCCGGTCCAGTGTTTGCCAAGCGGTCGGTGCTGTCGCCATCAGCGTTCTCGTGTTTTTGGTTTGCAGTTGTGCTAGCATCCTGTTTTTCTTCACCTTCAACGCTACCTTCCTCTTTCAGTTTTCGCATTTTTTCGTGTTTTCGGAACTTTGCACGTCGATTTTGAAACCACACCTTCAATATAATAATACCCGTATTCCGTATTCCTTTCCTCTCAGCAATCTAAGTTTATCCGCATTCATTTCCACATTACTTTTGTAAAAACTATATTTCATGTCAGTTGCTGTCTACAAGGTTTTCCAGTCAGCGTTCTATGGTGCGATCACCATTGATCGGCGCTGCTTTTTTTTAAAAAAAGAATTTTCCATCGAAGTTGGTATTACTTAAATTGCGGCTTCTAGATTGATCCAAATCGAACCTACATCATCATAGACAACTGCATTTTATACCTACGATAAACGCTGTAGAATTGTACAATTTTATAATCACCGTCCACCCAACCACCTTAAGGTAGCGAACAGTTCGTCTCTTTTTTTTTAAATTTTTTTCATTGTCATGGCCGCCCTCCCATATGTGAACCATGCACGCATCGCACAGTATTATGGAACTCATAAGTTACTGATTTACGTAGCGTACTTAAAAAGTCACAACTCATGGGTAATTTGAAGAGACTTGTGTTACCTGAACTCGAGCTTCGGTTAGATCAATGCGCATTGCGATGTCCTCACGTGTGTATATGTCGGGGTAGTGCGTCTCGAGGAATGCTCGCTCGAGTTCTTTTAGTTGCCCAGATGTAAATGTTGTCCTTATACGACGCTGTTTTCGCCTCTCTGATGGATTGCCATTTCCACAGATTGCACCTATGTTCACATTTATACTGTACTTTATCATACTACCTGTATTCACATTTATGCTGCACTTTACCGTACTGTCTATATTCACATTTATAGTGTGCTTTACCGTACCCTACACCCTCGCCTATGATCGATGATTCTTCTTCGTATTCCATTCAATGCCTTTCTGTCTTGCTTCGCTTAAATATTTCTTTTGGAGCTTGATGCAGCTAAATATTTTCACAGGCTTCACTTTATCACAGAGCCCCAATTATGGGAATCTCGAGTGATTTCAAAACTGATTGTACGATACAAATAACCATTGAGAAGAGGTAGGGTAAATTTCAGACGCGTTATGAGCGTAAATGATTGAATAATTAATTTCTCCTACCCACAAGAGATGATCCAGGAATGCCGGCCATAATACTCGCTGGATTCGAGCGTATCGCATCTGTGCCCGGTAATAGTGAGGTTTGATTCTGGTAAAGCTTATACTGTAAACCTGAAGAATACCTCGATTCGGAGTGTGCTTTACCGTACCCTACACCCTCGCCTATGATCGATGATTCTTCTTCGTATTCCATTCAATGCCTTTCTGTCTTGCTTCGCTTAAATATTTCTTTTGGAGCTTGATGCAGCTAAATATTTTCACAGGCTTCACTTTATCACAGAGCCCCAATTATGGGAATCTCGAGTGATTTCAAAACTGATTGTACGATACAAATAACCATTGAGAAGAGGTAGGGTAAATTTCAGACGCGTTATGAGCGTAAATGATTGAATAATTAATTTCTCCTACCCACAAGAGATGATCCAGGAATGCCGGCCATAATACTCGCTGGATTCGAGCGTATCGCATCTGTGCCCGGTAATAGTGAGGTTTGATTCTGGTAAAGCTTATACTGTAAACCTGAAGAATACCTCGATTCGGTTTTTTTGGTAATTTGACAATAAATACATTCACCAACAAATTTTTCATAACCTTTGAAGTGTTTCTTAATGCTGAACGTGTTTCATCTAAAAAAAAGACATCGCTTATATTGTGCATCAAGAGAATTGTATTCATAGATAGATAGATAGATCATTGGAATGGATTACAAATAGCGAACGGCCAAAAAAAGCGTTACAACTTTACTAGAACGGAGGATATGCTCATCTAAGTTCCAAACTGGAAATAAATATTGATCGAATTTTCTCGAAAATTTGTTATCAGAAAATCGCAGTGACTTTCTTCTTATTAATTCTAATTATTGCCCTAATTAATTCTAACCAATGTTCTAATTAAAACATTTGCTCTAAATAACGCATTTGTTCTAATTAATTAAAAATGCATCTGTTCTAATTACTGACTTTTTTCCGTTCTAATTAATTAATCGGTTCTAAATAATTTTCCTGTGTTCATTATATAAGATGTTCATTCCATTTCTGTGCGTCGAATTGCGCTAAACGTCGCCAGTCACTTCGAGTGCCGAAATACCCACCCATATCGAAGCAATGGTGCATTGCATTTGTGTGACAAATATATACTGACGTTAGAGGGTTAACGTTGACATACTGACGTTAGAGGGTTCACGTTGACCCTGTCAAGGAAAATACGATTTAAAGCGGATATAAGCAATATGGAAAGTAAGATGGGAAGATCCGCTGCGACGTCAATATGCCGTTGCTTGGATGCGGCTTGCTCAGGATCGCGATAGATGGAAAAACTGCCAGCTGCATAGATGAAGAGAACGATGAAATCGATGAAATCAAAGCTGTTCGAGGTTCAATGTATTATACCTTACCAAGGTAGTAAGGTATAAGCGTTCGTCGAGGTTACAAAGTCACGAAATTAGATGCAAACATTTCTTCACGTATACCACACTATTCTTCCAAGTTGTTAGCTATCTGATGCAACTCATCAACGCTGCTTCACCTTTTTGAAAAATTTGTCTAAAGATTTTGAATTTGTCTAGAAACTGTCCAAGGTTTGTCCAGGACATTGACGATAAAAAGATTTTGGATGTGACCCGGATTAAAGAACGACCGTTCATGTCAAATTTAGTGAATGCATATTTGGCACCTCAAACAGTTTCGATGAAGAATCGCATAGTTCAGGTAAGAATTTTTTTGAAACTGAAATATGCGCAAACGTCAGCGCTTCTTTTTGCAGATAGGAAACACTGAGTTAGGCATTTCTTAGTGAGAGAATCTGCTTCAAATAACAGCATAACAGCTTGCCTTGGCGGCTGTTCTGAGCGCTGCATGTGAGAGCCATCAGTTTGAGATCTGTTCAGTGGACGGATGCATCTCCTCACTGGCTGTCTACTTCACATAACAAAAAGAGTTGTTTTGTGACGCTTGTGTTCATCGACCAAACCGAGGAGGGTAAAAGGATGATGGTCTTTCCCTTCGGTATGTTTAGAGAAGATTTTGATTATTTTCGCAAGGAATTCGTGTTTTGCAACAAGAAAATGCCTATAGCCTACCGCTAAAAGTAAGTAAGTCACCTGGTATAAATCATCTCCATTAGTGCAACTTTACTGCTTCTTGCTAAAATTACAGATTCTCGTAATCAATCCCTCTTCCTCTTCGTTGGATCGTCGAAGCTAAAAGTATGCCTCACAGTGACGCTCGATATGTTACGACCTTTATTTGCGACCTGCTGCACTTTTGCGGCGAGGAATTCTGCTATTACGACATGTTCCACTGTTGTCTACTATTCACTACAGCAGTCGACTCAGTTTTATTTTACACAGTGCGATGTCTCGGTGTTACTGAGGCAATCGCACGCCGAACAACAGCCATCCATTTGGCTGTTGTAGCTAGTTGTTAATACCACTCGCTAGCTGGGCTGTCAGTGGTATGGTGGGAAGCAGCCGGGAATCGAACCCAGGTCTCCCCGCATGCGAAGCGAGTGCTCTACCATTATATACATATATATATATATATACATATATATATATATATAGCGTCTCCAATGCTGCGTAAAAGCAGACCTGAATGGAAGAATGCTTGAAGAGAGTCTGTTGCTCGGTATGGTTGGGTAGCTGCTGAATTGGGCATAACTGACGCGGACGTGGTCGCTTGTACCGTCGATGCAATTATCGGATGATGTGCACCGGCCAGATTTCTGAATGTACCAACTTTGTTCTCTCGATATCATCCTGGATCCATGGACCGGAAGTATTCCATGAAATTAAGAGCTTCTCACAGGCACTGTTGGAAAAAAAAGTAAAATCGGTCTTAAGAAGTTCTTTTGTTTTTCAAAAAGAGTTATTGGACGGCCCCGGAGGCCGTCAAAAGACATTCGAAAACGCGATCTTTAGAGGCCGTTGATTCGATCATTTGCCAAATAGAAGTTTTTGCGACTTAAAAATTACGTCTAAACACAGTAGTTATAGACAACGGTAAACGGCCTGAAATCGTTATATGCGGAAGCATTTCGTCTTCGCAAGAGAAGTGCACTGCAATCATAATTTGCTTGGATGAAATAGTTTTTTGATATTTATCGGTCAGAAAAATTTTTCGAGAATCAGAAAAAAAACGAAAAATAACTGGCACGAAAAAATTTAGGTTAAGTTGGCCTACGATTTTGCATGAAGAAATGGTACTTAAATAAAGTGAACAGAGTGATCTTGCCTCGCCGTTCCGGCTAACTGTCCGTACGAAGTAGCGTATTGTCCGTAAAGTTGTTGTTGCTGCACACTGCTGCCGTATCCCATGCCGGCAGATGTTCCCGCATTCGCCGCAAAACTCAAGTTGGCGTTCAAATTGAATGGGTTCACTGCTTGCGCTGCATCTGCGGCACCACGATCCGCAGACTGCGCTGCGAAGTAGCCACCATAATCCATCATAATGCTTAATCGTTAACAACTTGGGAAGTGATACTGCGAGAAAAATGTGCTACTGTCATCAAGAAGCGCCATCCAATAAAAGGATCGGTTGAAAAATGTTGTCATAAAGTTCTGATAAAAAATCAGAAACATATATTCAATTTCTTTATTGTGGCGTGGGAGGGGGGAGGTGGACGCACAATCAGGTGGGAGAAGAAGGCGGATGGGAGGGACAGGCATTATATAACTGGGAGAACCACCTGCATTTCTTCCAACTTTTAAAAGTAGGGCCTTTAGCCAGGACGAGTTTGTAATTAAGTCGAAGTTTTAATTTTCCGCACACAACATATAATTAAGGTAGCATAACTTTATTACCATTTTTTGCTTGGTTATTAACAACAGCTCATTTTTATTCGTACTTATAAGTGCTTTTATTCATACTTATAACTTCATACTTACAAGCTCTTAACAACATTTAATAGCAGCATATAAGTAAGTTTTGAATGATCTAGGCTAATTCCATCGCCTTATAATTTTCAGAGTCTACCTGAGAGGGACTTGCAATTAATGAGCAGTTATGAATGTTCAAAGAGAAGATATGCCAAAAGTTCTGATAAAATTTCTCCAGTATTTTCGCTTGCAGTGATTGCTTTGTTACGTCATGACGGATAGTAAATAAGTGGGGATTGTGAGCCAGCAACCTGACGGTCCAGTTCAAGACTCTCATCAACTGATCCAGCTAACTTTCCATAATAGCCGGAAATAGTGAACACTTCGAAAGAAAAGTGAAACTGAAATAAATAAAATGAAAGAAGTAGGCAAAATAAGAAAGGAAACAAGTTGTATATGAAAAGCATTGTGTGTGAGAATTTCAGATATTTAAAAAAACATCGTTAAGTTTTCTGTTTTTGCACTTATAAAGAGCATTTTCCAAAACAACATTTTTTTGCGGTATTCTTCGAATGTGATACCGCTTATTTAAATTTTTAAAAGATCTACTCAACGATTGCAGTTGAATTGTGCTCGTTTCTCGTTGTTCGCTCAAATGATTGACGCACTGTGTTGATGGCGTTAATTAGAAAATTTACTTGAAATTTTTTTAAAAAAACAGCAACATTTTCAGTATTTCAAGTGTTCACATAGTTCAAGTATTCAGCGATCATAGCGTAATTGAAATGCTATACTTCGCACCGATTATTGCTTTATCGCAGTAACGTTCGTATTCGATGACTCAGAGAAACAGCATGAATGCCAATTACATATGCGGTATAGTACTGATAAAAATAAAAAGATAACAAAATGAGAGAATATCGCCGAGATGAGAAGTGAAAAAGGAAAAAGTTTATTTGCCTATTCATCTAAAAAATAACCTCTCAACACACATAAATAAACACACCGTTCTCAACGAATTGATTCTTTTTGATGTTTTCCGTTAAGATCGATTAGGAAGAGAAATATCTCTTTTCTTAAATCAATGCATTAAAGAGAAAGTAAGTTCAACCAGCAGACATATAACAAGTTGTGTGTATTTCGACTTTAATTGCTCCATTTCGGCTAATTATTGCTGCCTCTACCGTATTCCACGTTCCATCTTTTTGACGCTTTTATTTTGCATTAATTTTTTGGATTGTTTAACATCGATCATCTCGTTTTTTATTGCGCTCGCACTCCTATTCCGATGATGCCACTCAGCCTTTAAGAATGTACATATATGTAAAAATATATGTATGAAATATATGTTATATATATGTATTTGCATATTCTTGGGAATATTCTTTTTCTTGTTTTTACCGCTCGGGTCATCAGTGCGATGTCTCGATATCACTGAGGCAGCCGCACGCCGTGTACAGCCATCCTTTTGGCTGTTGTAGATAGTTGCTAAATGCCACTCCCTAGCTGGGCTGTCAGTGGTATGGTGGGAAGCAGCCGGGAATCGAACCCAGGTCTGAAAAAGGAAAAAGTTTATTTGCCTATTCATCTAAAAAATAACCTCTCAACACACATAAATAAACACACCGTTCTCAACGAATTGATTCTTTTTGATGTTTTCCGTTAAGATCGATTAGGAAGAGAAATATCTCTTTTCTTAAATCAATGCATTAAAGAGAAAGTAAGTTCAACCAGCAGACATATAACAAGTTGTGTGTATTTCGACTTTAATTGCTCCATTTCGGCTAATTATTGCTGCCTCTACCGTATTCCACGTTCCATCTTTTTGACGCTTTTATTTTGCATTAATTTTTTGGATTGTTTAACATCGATCATCTCGTTTTTTATTGCGCTCGCACTCCTATTCCGATGATGCCACTCAGCCTTTAAGAATGTACATATATGTAAAAATATATGTATGAAATATATGTTATATATATGTATTTGCATATTCTTGGGAATATTCTTTTTCTTGTTTTTACCGCTCGGGTCATCAGTGCGATGTCTCGATATCACTGAGGCAGCCGCACGCCGTGTACAGCCATCCTTTTGGCTGTTGTAGATAGTTGCTAAATGCCACTCCCTAGCTGGGCTGTCAGTGGTATGGTGGGAAGCAGCCGGGAATCGAACCCAGGTCTCCCCGCATGCGAAGCGGGGGCTCTACCACTGAACTACTGCCGCCCACATATAAATATATACACATATAGATGCAGCGACTGAGGAGCAGTCCCAACAATAATGGGGCAGCAAGAAGTTATGAGACATTTGAAATTCGCTAAGAAATAGCTCAAGTTTAAAGCGGGGTGCTCATGTGGGTTATAGACGCACTATTGTACGTGATGGAACGTTTCAGTTTTCCATTCATCATGCTATGTTTCTGCAGTTTTCCAGCTTTGAAAGGTTTATTTTATCCCTTCCCTCTCCCCCACCCTCTCCCCTCCCTCTGTTGCCAACCCATTCCGCGGGACCCCTCCCATCTTACGAGGATGATTTTAGTATACTGTATGCAATTGTTTTTCTTTCATTTCGACTAATTAGTGAAGGGATAAAAAATGTGAAGGTGCATGCCAAGGAACTGGCACGCTTTGACGACTCTAACCATCCTCTTCCATAAAATACCAGCGAAGCGGCAAGGTTCAAAATTCATCTTGCCCGACCGCTCACATAAATCCCTTATTAAATAAACGACTTTTCACCGCCCGACTAATTCCGACCAGTTAAACAGGCAACCCGAGCTATTGGAAGTATACACAAAATTTCTACCCGCTCTAAGGGGATTTATCATCATCGAGTACAGATGAATTAATTAGAAGCCGAGGATGACAGGTGATTCTAGAATATAACCCCTAAACTCCATAGTTTTCGGTTCAGTGGTTCCTAAGTCGAAAGTACCGAACGGACCAACTGATGAATAATTGGAACTTGCTTGAGCTTACTACAAAAAGCCATCACGATGCGCTCGGCAAAATCTCGAATTCGCTAGAGCGCCTGAAGGCGAACATCAAAGGAGGCGGGGTTTAAAAAAAATGATTATGAACCATTAGAGTAATTAATGAGCTTGACCACTACGGTAATCAAGCTCGTCAATGCGGCGAGTGTCAGTCACTTCTGAGAGTGACACTCGCCGCATTGACGAGGTGATGAGCTGCCGTCCATTATTTTAAGAGTCAAAAGCGACCAAAAACCAATGTACGGTTGCAACAGTAGAGAGAAGCAAGGTTGAAGATCTTAAGAAAAAAGATTTCAAGAAGGTATTGGGCTTCCTCACTTAAGGTTTGGTTGGTATGTTCACGTTTTTCACACTGCTCTCCGGATTCAGCAAAATGTATTCTCTCTGCGATGGGCCTTTAAAACTCCGATGTTTTGGACTTCAGGTCAGTCTAAAAAGACTTTCTTTTAATTTGAATCGTGCCCATCAAACTCACTAAAATCAATGGCCCCTCTCAATGCTCACACATCACCGATGACCATGTTACGAAATCAGATTTCACTGCATATTTAATCGCACTAACAGCGTCAATCAACTCTTTTGATTGCCTCTTCTCCATTACGGTTTCCTCTCTTGATCTTCCTTGAATTCAGCCTCCTCTTCAAATAAATTTCCAACGTTTGGAGTACAAGTTAGAGTCAGAAAACACCCAGCTGATTACACATCAGCTGCGCGGTATTTACATACGTTTTTATTTCGTGAAGAACATTAAGATTGAATATGCTAATGAATATTCAAAATGATCCGGAATGGGAAATCATTGTTCACAGAGTGCGTCTCTGCTCATTTCACAAGCGAAAAAACATATCATCCTGCTTTTGCAGTTTATAATAAATATCTATACTGTTTTTGCACGTCAGCTCCATTGTTTGGGTGATAATGAGCACATCAAAGCGTTGCAGCTATGCACTGTAAAAGAATTAACTCTTAGGCAGTTTAAGTCACTTAGAACTTAAAGTAAGAATAGTTTAAACGAGAAATTACATAACTATACTTTTTTTGATGCTCTATTTCTCAAAATAAGTTTTTAGGACGCAAAACAATAGCTAAGTTCGTAGATGAGCCTACCCGACTGAGAAACGAAACGTCCGAGTTCGACTTTATCTGCTTTAGAGGTTCTTCTTTTTAAGCGATCTTCTAAAAACACCGACGAAGCAAGTAGTAACCTGCTACGAAATATGGCTTTGGCTTATCTGTTTCAAACAAACCGATTTCTTTAGAGAAATACTGTTCTATAGGTAGCTTTGTCTTTGCACGTCCTAGTGCGGTAGATAGGTCAACAAGATGCCCATTTGTTACAATTATACTTTTAAATGCAATCGCGCGCAGTAGTTTCGACGACTAATGGAGCCTGTGCAAGGGCTTCGTTAGCTGCGATAAATACGATCAAACGGAGCGCCAATAAAATTGAAACAGAGAACGAAATTAGATCTTCGAAGGATTAACCGCTCAAACACGTCGACCCACCATCACACTAATGTGGTTTTGCGAACTGCTTTCCCAAGCGAATGTCGCTTAAGCTTGATCGGTACCGCCCATCAGCTAACATCGTTGGCTAAACGATTGGTACATTTGTACCCTCGTCGTTTTGGCTTACGGTACTCCGCTCAACGCCCACCATGCTACTTGATTGTTCCGCTTGTGGCATAGAAAAAGTTTGCGATAGCAGGTAGGCAATGTCATCTTTTCAGGGAAGTGACGTGTAATCCTTCCAATTTGCCATATACCATGAACGGTCTTATGGTCCGATAGGATAAGATGCCAAAATTATCCACCCCTTCCCTTACATCTCGTTCACGGACGATCTTGAACGCGAACTTATCAATACTCCTATAATCGTTATCCATATGCATAAAAATTGCTACGTTGTAACTAAACTCGTTATACAGTATCGCAACAATGTGTTCTGCTTTCCTGTATGTGTTATATGGAACAAATTGCCAGCTGTATCAGCCTAGTTTTTCTCCTTAGCTAACTGAATGGACGGTTCCCTAATCCAGCTGTTATTTTTATTAATTGCGCAAATGACTCGATTTTTTCACCCCTAAATAAGCGTTCGTTTTGGAAACTTGCGAATGCTGTGAGTGGTGGAGCTTATAACCATGACAGTATCCCAGTTTCATTCGGTGATTGCTAAAGGATATTATGAGATCTTATATACCCGACAGTTATGCACCAAAGTTTTACTATACGATTTGCGATCTACGTTAAATGTAAAACCTATGCCTATTTGTCGTTGCCCTAGAAACTTATTTTTGCCCTAACGTTTTTGACATTGTTTGTGGTCCTACCGATTATAAGCATTATATTTCGACTCCTCTAAATAATCCTCAATCAGCGAAACATAAAGGCATCGATACAAATGGAAGATGAGTGGGTAGGGAGAACGGGGGAAGGAGGGCAGGTAGAACGGGACTGGTGATATCCTACTCCTACTTTAACGACTTCAGCTGTGCCGAATACAAAATATTTTTGCACGTAATATGACATTTGTGCAGAACGCGTCTTAGGTTTGCGCAATGATTCTGCTTATAACTGATGAAAGAATGTGCAACGCAAATACAGAAAAATCATGCTCATATTTGCGCTCTGGCTTCACATCAAGGCTTTACAAAGCTTTACAACAAAGTGAAGGCTTTACAAAGCTTTATCAGAAAGTAACTGGATTTTCGCAAAAAGGTATATTTCAAACTGTTAGTTCGCACTGTGAACGATTACTCAATAGGCTGCGAAATGTCTTTTAGCAGCAGCATATTAGTCTCATTAGCAAAGCCATATAATACTGTTGTGCATATAACGAACATTTCAGCTATACTGCCATGTGTTAAAAGTGAACTTCCTTTGAATGGAGGGGCTATATAAGGCGTGTTGTTAGTCGCTGTTATGCAGTTTTAGCCTCGTTATAAAATTATAAAATAGGGCCTCTTTCGATAGCTGTCGATAAAATGTTTACACTTAAAGAAGGGTCAATCCAATCTTGGTTAGTTATGATTATTAGAAGTGATTCAGCGAGTGACTGGCCAGTGCGATAATATCTTGAGGAAGATAGTACAGAGCCAATCACGATATTCATATCACTCATCATTTACCGCATGCAATTCGCATTTAAAAAAGAAAAAATGTTACCACAATACTTTCCTTTCATAAATGAACTCTCTTCGTCTCATTTCTCATAAGTTATCGTATCGTCTGGTCTGACAATCGCTTGGAGCTGTAGCTGCAATCAAGAGCTTGAGAAGAGGTTTGGGGTTCGATACTAACCTAATCAGTCAAAGATCTATGTGCCAAATAAGGCCCACACATCGACGCACTCACTGTGCACGTTTGCCTCTATTTCACAGAACCGCGTCCATCAACGCGACTGCAACAACCAATTACGTGATTGCTTCCCCCCGGGCTGCAACCTACCGTATTCTCCACATCAACGCTGCCGCTCACTTTGACGAAACAGAAGTTCCCCGTTTCAAAATTTTCATGCAAACGTATGCAAAGACTGGATGGGGTTATAAGATAAGCGAAGGAAATGCTTATAGGTAGGGCATGTTTTGTGGAGATCACAAAAAGTGGTGAGGCCAAATTTTCGAGCACGAAACCTGCCGACCTTATAACGGCTGTAGATGTGATTCGTCGTCGCTTCGTCGACGACCAGCATCTGCACTCTAACATTTGCGGTTCCTAAAACCCCGCTAAACTTTTTCAAAAAAAAAATCGCTCAGCACATCGATTACAAACCTTCCAATTTGCCATATACCATGAACGGTCTTATGGTCCGATAGGATAAGATGCCAAAATTATCCACCCCTTCCCTTACATCTCGTTCACGGACGATCTTGAACGCGAACTTATCAATACTCCTATAATCGTTATCCATATGCATAAAAATTGCTACGTTGTAACTAAACTCGTTATACAGTATCGCAACAATGTGTTCTGCTTTCCTGTATGTGTTATATGGAACAAATTGCCAGCTGTATCAGCCTAGTTTTTCTCCTTAGCTAACTGAATGGACGGTTCCCTAATCCAGCTGTTATTTTTATTAATTGCGCAAATGACTCGATTTTTTCACCCCTAAATAAGCGTTCGTTTTGGAAACTTGCGAATGCTGTGAGTGGTGGAGCTTATAACCATGACAGTATCCCAGTTTCATTCGGTGATTGCTAAAGGATATTATGAGATCTTATATACCCGACAGTTATGCACCAAAGTTTTACTATACGATTTGCGATCTACGATAAATGTAAAACCTATGCCTATTTGTCGTTGCCCTAGAAACTTATTTTTGCCCTAACGTTTTTGACATTGTTTGTGGTCCTACCGATTATAAGCATTATATTTCGACTCCTCTAAATAATCCTCAATCAGCGAAACATAAAGGCATCGATACAAATGGAAGATGAGTGGGTAGGGAGAACGGGGGAAGGAGGGCAGGTAGAACGGGACTGGTGATATCCTACTCCTACTTTAACGACTTCAGCTGTGCCGAATACAAAATATTTTTGCACGTAATATGACATTTGTGCAGAACGCGTCTTAGGTTTGCGCAATGATTCTGCTTATAACTGATGAAAGAATGTGCAACGCAAATACAGAAAAATCATGCTCATATTTGCGCTCTGGCTTCACATCAAGGCTTTACAAAGCTTTACAACAAAGTGAAGGCTTTACAAAGCTTTATCAGAAAGTAACTGGATTTTCGCAAAAAGGTATATTTCAAACTGTTAGTTCGCACTGTGAACGATTACTCAATAGGCTGCGAAATGTCTTTTAGCAGCAGCATATTAGTCTCATTAGCAAAGCCATATAATACTGTTGTGCATATAACGAACATTTCAGCTATACTGCCATGTGTTAAAAGTGAACTTCCTTTGAATGGAGGGGCTATATAAGGCGTGTTGTTAGTCGCTGTTATGCAGTTTTAGCCTCGTTATAAAATTATAAAATAGGGCCTCTTTCGATAGCTGTCGATAAAATGTTTACACTTAAAGAAGGGTCAATCCAATCTTGGTTAGTTATGATTATTAGAAGTGATTCAGCGAGTGACTGGCCAGTGCGATAATATCTTGAGGAAGATAGTACAGAGCCAATCACGATATTCATATCACTCATCATTTACCGCATGCAATTCGCATTTAAAAAAGAAAAAATGTTACCACAATACTTTCCTTTCATAAATGAACTCTCTTCGTCTCATTTCTCATAAGTTATCGTATCGTCTGGTCTGACAATCGCTTGGAGCTGTAGCTGCAATCAAGAGCTTGAGAAGAGGTTTGGGGTTCGATACTAACCTAATCAGTCAAAGATCTATGTGCCAAATAAGGCCCACACATCGACGCACTCACTGTGCACGTTTGCCTCTATTTCACAGAACCGCGTCCATCAACGCGACTGCAACAACCAATTACGTGATTGCTTCCCCCCGGGCTGCAACCTACCGTATTCTCCACATCAACGCTGCCGCTCACTTTGACGAAACAGAAGTTCCCCGTTTCAAAATTTTCATGCAAACGTATGCAAAGACTGGATGGGGTTATAAGATAAGCGAAGGAAATGCTTATAGGTAGGGCATGTTTTGTGGAGATCACAAAAAGTGGTGAGGCCAAATTTTCGAGCACGAAACCTGCCGACCTTATAACGGCTGTAGATGTGATTCGTCGTCGCTTCGTCGACGACCAGCATCTGCACTCTAACATTTGCGGTTCCTAAAACCCCGCTAAGCTTTTTCAAAAAAAAAAAAATCGCTCAGCACATCGATTACAAACATTTAAAGCTCCCATACAAAATTTGCCAGTCCGGATCACTCTCCCAGGATATTCCCGCACATTCATCTATACACTCCAGAACATAGCTCAATAAGGAAATTGGATCGAACTGTTAAAGACTCTGACAAAAATAAATGTTAAGAACCAAAATGAACATTTCATTTACGCTAAACTCAAATAAGACGGAAGCTATCTAAACGGATAGTACTAAAGCTATATTCTAATTTATGCCGATCTTCTTTAAACGGCGCACATATGTTGAGTGCTTCGGGTGATTATGCCCTCAGCGAGGACGGTTACGTGAAACAACGCACTTGACCTCCGACCCCATCGCAATTGATGCCAATTTGCAGCGATTACACTCCGCCCCATTCAAAACAGTGCCACCCTTAATCATACCCCATCACTGTATTCTTCGAATGAAAGGTACACCGTTTTGATCGACTAATATTAACAATTTATCCATCCGTATGGTACATGTGACGAACAGATCACCTCTCAGACCCAAACAGTAGGCGTCTTCGTTGTCTAACATAAATTTTGGATCCTTCTCGTTCGCAAAAATTAAACCGTTCAGCATCGATGTTTTGGTTTCTCTTAGACGATCAGTTACTGTTTTCAGCATTTCTATAGGATTGTTGCTTACATCAGTTCTTCGCATCTGCAAACAAATTTGTTCGCTCCTTTCAGACATTTGCGAATGCATGCCAGCTGTTAGGTGCGGATAGGCTTGCTCCTCGGTGAATCCACTTATTAGCCAATCGTTCCATAAATTGTTTGCAAATTTTAAAAGCAACATTTTAGCTGGTCCTACCACCTACGCAAATTTCCTCCTGGTCCTACGCAAATTTTCTACCAATTTCACCTACACAAATTTTTCATCCTGTGCGATCCGGCCTGCAGAAGATGAAACCCGACTGGTTTTCATGTAGATGAGGTTTTCATTCAATCGGGAAACTCTGATCGATCAAAAACACGTGCAAATCTCAAACTCTCTCAGGTGGTGAACTTCAAATAAGCCACGCGGGTGAGCGTAGGGCATAGTTCTATGTTCCGAGTTTTCCCGCATACGCGAACTCCTCTTCCACTCTATACGATAATCCTCTGAACTATTAACCATTCTCCAAAAGCCCAATCTCAAAAAAGCTCCCTCGACAGAAATCAATTTTTTGCTCTCCAACTCCGAAAACTACTCAAGTTTTTGACTTTTCCTTTGATCATACAGTCGCTTTTCCGACATCAGACTTGTCCGACCATTTGATTTCTGCTCACATGAAGTAGCAGATATTAACTAGTTTCAGCACACTTTTAGAATATATCCAGTCGTTTTAAAATATTCTGCGCATTTTTCGAAGACCATTTTTGAACTCTCAAATTCTTTATTGTTTCTTTCGATTAAAAACTCTCAAATTCATCGATTAAGTGCAGCCCATCCCTCGGAACGGTGATTTTATTGTCGTCGAGTTTCTCTTTCTCTACGCCAAGTCACTAAATAGCGCAACTTCACCACCAGTACACTTGCGTCTCATTCACCCTTGGCCGTATCATCAAAAACAGAGCCATATTTCATGGCGCGCTTATCACATGTGAGCCATCTGACAGCGATCATGATGCTCTTTTTCTCAATTGATCTGTCTTTTCGCCCGCATAAAGTAGCGTGCAAGGCCCCGTTTATTCACAACTTGAATAACCTGTGAATCCTCGTGAGAATCTCTACAAAACGCTTTATGGACAATACTGTCAATCGTCGAGGCAGCTCGACTACAGCATAACACAGGCAAAAGTTTTCTGCTAATAACAATTTCTTTGACGTGCAAAATATCGTATTTTCCGCGTATTCTTGTTTCATCGGCATATTAGTAAAGAAGAAATGTATATGCTCAAGAAGAAAACGATTTTTAGGTTAGAAAAATTCCCAGCCCACAACTGAAAAAAAATGCAACGATTAAAAAAAAGCATATATATATATAATTTCAGAAGGCGAAATTGTACAACCATCCAATCTAGTACCAATACGTTGGTTTTCTTTTACGGTCTTCTTTGATGCCCATCTCATGCATTACTTGCTCCTCAAACGACATCAACTTAGGCATGTAGGTCTGCTGTAGCACCAAATTCGCTGGCGTATCTTTGCCCTCCACCTCTGCAAGTTGTCACATCAATCAAAAATATAAACAAAGAAGAACATTACGTAACAACGATTGAGAATCTGAAAACATTTTTCTAAAGTCAATAAAGTTTTCCATTGACTTCCTATACTATTCATAAAACTGAAATTATAAGAAAACTTGAATGTCTTTTATGTTGAACCGGAAAACCCAGATGTCGCTTCTCAAAATTTTAGATGACAATATTATTCGAGGGACAGAACGGTGTTGAGAGTAAATTTCTAAACGATTACTAGGTACAAATGCAGCCATCAAATCACATGCAAAAATGCCCATAGTTCTTACTTAGTTGGGTACAACATTTTACACAACTCTTTAAAAATCCCTCAGCCATTATAAAGGGTAAACATTACTATTCGGTTACAGCACGAACGTCGAGGTGAACCTAAAAACCTAGAACGCAGCTCTTGAAACAAAAATGAAATTTCACTTTAAACACAAACTGAAATCAATGTCGCCTACCGAGTTTGCACTTTCCAGCCAGATATGCTCAACTTCCCACCGCCCTCCCCCCACTCTCTCCCATTAGCCGAATTTTAACGAACTGCGTGCATTTCACACAAAATGTGAAGAAGCTGCTGGTCCTGCGTAAGCAATCCACCCAATGTCGGGCTACTGGCTCCTCCTCGACAAATCGATCTGGATGCGCGGAAATGGGAGAGGACATTTCGCGGTGTTCTTGCTGCTTTTTGATCGGTGCTTGCCTCCTTTTCCCTTCCCTCCTGCGTTGAATTTCGTTTGGCCTGTGCGCGGTCAGTAGAAAGAAGAAAATTTGTTAGATGTGCCCTAATCTTCCTGCGGATTTCCAATGCCACTCCTGAACTTCGATGGATTCGGCATGGTTGCTCATTTATTTTCGGTCGATCCGTTACCTCTTTCTGTGAAAATTCTTTCTACCTACTGTAGCAATATCTTTTACCTGTACGACAAGGAACACCACCATATATAATATATAAAGGTATCGAAATGTGTCCGATGAGACGGAATTGAAAACTGCACCTGCATAAATAAATTACGCGCTTAAAACATCACAACCATAGCGTTCTCGATCAGCACAATATCACACTCATGAAATCTCAAGAAATACGGATTCAAATTTTTTTGCCAAGAAAAATGCACAAACCGATATAATTCTCGGGCTTCAAATAATCATAAGTAACAGCTGCTCGGCTCGGTACTGGGATTTCATATCCGGATCGTTCACTTATCCGGATATATTCGTCGCCCGCATCGTTTAGCACCCATTTTGCAGTGCATGGTTCGCTAAAGAAAACAAACGTACACTCGCCTATTATGCAAAAAAGATCTCTTGTAAATGATGAAAGCAATTAAATAATCTCCTCTTAAATAAGCATATCGAAACACTTTATGATATTCGCGAACCATCGTTTTGTTAACGAAAACCGTTCGGCGTGATATTCAATCAAACTATTTGACGTTTCGGCTTTTCGCCAGGCTTAAGGATCAAAAATCAAAAATACATGCATCACATCAGTGAGTATTCACTGAGACGTCAGTAAAGATAAGGAAAGGAGATTATGGATAGCTGTATGTGAAATTTAAGAAATTAAGAAAAAAACGCACCGCTAAATTAGGAGATGCAAGAGCCAACAAAGTCATTTGTGCAAATGTGGAAAGGAAAGAACTAAAAAAATATTTGATTTTTCATCTTCACTTTCCTCTCTACAGTTTTCATGACTCCCAAAATCATTTCTCCAGTTTCCCCACTTCTTAATTTAACGGTAAATTCGCACTCCACCTTTTTTTAAACTTTACACCGATATCAACAGGCCTCACATCTTTTATTATTATTAACAACTCAGCAGAATGCCTGCCGAGGTGGTACATAACATATTCGCCGTTCTCGATGCCGGTAGAGCGCCGAAATGTTGAGTTCATTTGAAAGAATATCGCAAACAACGATTTTCATTCAGCCATAGAATAAGGAAGCAAATAAAATTTCGAAATGGATCTTGTCAATGAAGGAGTAAATGATAGGGTTCAGGACGAGAATATAAAGTAGTGGTGGTGGTTCAAAGTGTCGATAAACACCAAACGCAGAATGACGACAATTCTAATCGACGTTTCGGCATATCACCATCGCAATACACGCGGTCATACGAAGACCGCAGCCGTGCAATAATTTTAACCTACGATTACAACAAATCTGGAACAATATGCAAATATGAAGACGTGTTCGCGAAGACTCGGATAAAGTGCTCTCAGCACCGCGCTATCGGTTTCTCTCATCAATTACCAGCTACTAGCAACACAAGAGATTATCGTTGGAACTTCGCTAACTACCTTCACCCAAATTAAAAACCAAAGAACGCGAATTATCTTCTGCGACTACTGTGACGATTATTGTTGCTACCTATGATCGAAATACAGCTGTAGATAAATTTCGGTTCCTACCCCTAATCCAGGAAATTCGTATTTATTTGTTGCAATTCCAATTCCCGTTCTAAGCGGTTAGAAGTGTGTGTTAAGCATTGCTCGAAGTGCGGTTTCTTCCAGTTTCGGGAGGTTAGAGCTCTATTTTCTTGAGTTTCCATTATCGAGAAAAAAGCTTTCCCAAACAGCTCTAACCAAAATATTCGAAGGTGCAGTGCGATAAAAAATATCAAAAGTGAGCGTGAAGCTCGCAATGCATAAGCCTCAAACACATAATCTGCAACCTGTGAACGAACACAAATGGGAGCAATCTTTCGAAATCAGAAAACGTCACGTTTCGACCGTTTCCTTAAGAAAATCTTAAAGCTATTTATCCATTCAAAACCTTCTCCAAAGATGAAGCTATATAAATCACTTTGCTGTCTGGGAAGCAGAAGTTTTTACGCGATCACAAACAACCAGCATAATTTAATCAAAAATAGTGATTGGGAAGAGGAAAACGCACTTATCATTAGGGTCGACAAGCATCACTTCTTGTTTGCTAGCGTCGAGTGGTTGCTCCTTCCACCTCATCATCTTTTTTAATCCCACCTGCTTAGCATCCTTCACCTCTTCCTCGAGAATCTGCAAGTTTAGGTAAAACATTTTCCTATAAAAAAAGAGTGCAAAACCTATGCAACAACGCAATAACATATCCAGGACCCTCGAAGAGGATATAAGGAGACTGTTGGCTTATGAAGGTGACAATGATCACGACTTCGTCATTGGCAACGCGAGACTATGTTCGTGATGAAAAAGTCTTCTAACTTCGAAGAAAACAGAAATGTATTTGTACAGCAGACAAAGCTATTGTCGCCCATTTGTCATTCCTCAACGCTAAGCAAGCTTTACTTTTTTGAAATGGGAAAAACAGCGAAGTTGAAAAAAGAACGCTAAAGTGGCATCATAAAATGGAGATCTCCCCTAATCGGGAGGAAGAGATAGACATCCGCCAATCGAATTAAGAAGAATAATCCCACGAAGCAACTCGATAAGCAAAGTAAGCAACAGGAAATATAGGGCAAATTTTTGAGAAAGAACACCTAACGATTTAAAGTCTACGGCGTCTTCAGCATTTGGATCACTGAAAGGCTTTCTTGCCGGTCATTTCACCAATTTAGTGCTATTTGTGACTCAAAAATATGTGGATCTGTAACATTTCAGACTGCAAAAATAGGTTCAAAGATAGCGAACTGAAAAATTTCCAAAATTTTGTAGCAAACGGAGAGGAAGGAAATACACGGGGAATAAGGATATTGCAGAAATGTAGAAGAGAGATAGGAGGGAACAGAGTGGCAGAAAAATGGGAATACGGATGTAGAAAAGGGCGAGGTATATGCAAATGCGCTGTTTGAAATAGTACAAAGCATAATTGACCGTATGCATGCCGTCGACAAAAACACTGTTGCATTCTTTGATAACATGCGAGACAGTTCCTTGTTTGCCTTTGTCTTCGCCAACCATCACCTGCACGACATCACCACGAAATATTGTCCATTCTTCATCCGGAATCCGTTCCAGGCGCTTATGCCTTTAACCGTAGTCATTAACATATTTATGGAATAAAGTCAGTACAGTCACTACAACCCCAAGTCGCAAAGTTAGTAAGCATTTGAGGTTCGGAATACATAACAAAAATATCTGGCGAAATTGGCGCCTACCACCTAAAGCTTGGAATACATAACAAAAATATCTGGCGAAATTGGCGCCTACCACCTAAAGTTTGAAATACATAACAAAAATATCTGGTAAATTAGCGCCATGGGCCCCGAAGAATGGGAGCATAACACCTGAAAATAACGGGCACCGCTGGTACCTTCAACCCTGTACAGGCTACTCATATTTACATTCCACCTCCATATCGTCGATATAACTTTGCCACATGACACTTCCCACGGCACTGAACGCATCAGAGAGCTGAGATTCATACCAAAAACACCACGAGAAGGCAGAAAGTGAGCGCAGAATTAACGCAAGTTCTGAATATATCCTTTCCGTTCGTTTTTTGCTTTGTTTTTGTTTTGTTTTTCAAGCTTCACCGCAGCTCTTTTATTTCCAAAACCGTTGTCACGCTTTTGTTTCTTCGTTTGTCTTCTATATTCGATTTTAACACGCCTCTCTGTGTTCAGTTATCGAATCTCTGCGTGTTCTTCCCGATGATTTTTTCTTGCAAATTAATGCTTTCAATAAAAATATTATTTTATACTCTTCCTCGCTTCTTTCGTAACCATTCATTTTAGTTCTATTCACTGAAGCACCCAAGGAAATCAAATACGCTTTAACATTCAAAGCAGTCAACGCCAGAAAGTAACTGGGTGATTTTTTTATACACTCCAAAGGTGCATCACTCTAGTCCGATATACTTCACACTATAATATGGGCTATGAAAAAAAACCTGAGTTCGAAGAATTTGCCTCTGAGTTGCGCAGAGTGATACATATCAGCCCTTTTCATGCTCTTTTGCAGCTCTTCTTGTTCCCAAGGACGTTTTGAGGATGATACATAATCATCGGGATGTAACCTGTAAGCGATAAATCAAATGAACGCATCCGATTGCTCTTAACCTACTGGGCCTAGGAAGTATTCTCGTGGAAAAGCGAATGTCAAAACGCTTGCTTCCATATGAGGTTCTGCTTTGTTCTTATCGCTCAGCACTTTTACATGATGCCAGGTACGGCGCATCATAAATATTATCCTTAGAAGAACTGTCACTGCCTCGAAGGATAACAGTCACCAGTAGCAGTTGCTTCGATAGTCTATCTGATTATCTTCTTGCCAAAAGAAGAAGAAAGATTTAGACAATGAAGTAACAACGTCACCAGATCGAAACGTCTTCAACGGAGACAGATTACTGGTTTCTCATATTCGTGAAAAGTTTTAGGAATAAATTAAAGAATAAAAATACACAAAGCAAACACTTTCACCCTTAGACCCTCCCCCTCTCCCTTTCAAAAAGTTCCGAACTTTGCGCACCGCACCGTCGAAAAGTCATAAGTCGGAAATCTTTGAGCAAACAGCGGTAAAAAAACAAGTTTATTGGATCGTTTTAGCGTAAACCCGATCGTATGAGTGTTCTGTTTAAGGCTCACCTCGTGAAATTTTTTTCTGAAACAAAATGTGTGGTAAAAAACACAAAGAACATGAAAAGTGCAAGGCTGTGTACTAGTCTAGCGCACAGTATACAAGTATGTGTACTAGCCCAGTGCGTAATGCGTAACGGTACGTGCTTAACACCAAAATTTTCATGCCATTTTACGTTGCAAAGTTACAACTTTCGCTCGTTTTTGCACACGAAGAAGCTGTGCACGCTGCTTTCCAGATTGGCTGCGTACTGCATACTCCCCTCTTCCTCTGCTCCCCTTTTAATCCCCCCTTCCCTCTTCTCCCACCTTTTGACCACGCCTATGAGGAAAGGCGCTCCAGGAACTTGTTACCTATTGAGAGTCATTCGTAACTGTGCATAAACTGAAATATGCAAGGTCTTCAAGGACAAGTAGCGTCGACATGAACTAAGTCACCCAGCAAAGCGAGTAAAGCGGCCACTCATAAGGGGAGAAAACGTTCAACTGTGGAAGTACGATTTGCGGAAAACGATAATTGAGGTGTAACAACAGCTAACAAATGGCAAACGCTGTTAGGAAGCACAAGCTAACGCGCAAACTTCATCGTTTCTCTGCATTCTATGCAAAAATTTCAGAACTGGCAACAAACGATAATTTGCTGCGCGAGAGCAACATCCCGGACGATTGTGTTTTACTGAAATGAAGTAAAACGGTTACAATCTTACTAGTGTTCCTTCTAAAGAAAGATCTAATATCAAAGTCCTTTTTAATTTCGCTCCCAAAAATCTCTCCTCCATACCAAACCCCCTAACCCTTCCCCCCCCCACCCCCTGCTTTCGTTCTACACTGCTTTCGAACGTGAAAAAAGTGGCTTCGTAGTATTTTGTTTCATTTCCTTTAAATTTGCACAATGTACACGAACAAATCTAGCGACTCTAAGAATCACTAACGTCCATCTGATAACTGCAGGTGCTCCAAATCGGTTCGCGTAAATTTTTTTTGGCACGATACGCTTCATTCTTTCGACATATTCTTTGGGCATATGCCGCGCATAATCCAACTCTGCATACACCCGTCGCACCGCACGCACAACCCGCACATCGCTGAGCCGCATCGAACCAGCCGATGTTCAAACTGAACCACCACTGCAAACATTTTCAATATCCAAAAACCGTTAAAAGAATCAGCGCCGTAAACTAGCATACCTTCCCGTAAAGATCGCATTAGACGTTAATGGTAAATGGTTATACTGGATCGGCAAAGGTGTCTAATGACGGATGGTTCGAGAAATCTGCGGATAGATGGTGAAAAGGTTGTGACTGCTGACCTAAGCACCGCACAACAGTAATTACATTTTAGCTGACAGTTGTCCGCGCTTAATTATGCTGAATGTCATCAGATGAGGCTGGAAAAGACATGTAACCATTCCTCTTCTGACATTACTAAAAGTCGTCATAGATCCCATTTCAAAGCCTATATGGAAAAGACAAGAAAGACCAAAACGTCAAAACGGTGTCAATCAAAAAAAATAGCGTTCAAACAAACAGGTACTCGTCAATGCATAACGAACATCGACGCTTAGATGAACCATGGAAACATAAAAAGTAATTATTATTAGAGTACATGTGCATCTACCTTTGTCCATTTCAACACTTTTACATGATGCCAGGTACGGCGCATCATAAATATTATCCTTAGAAGAACTGTCACTGCCTCGAAGGATAACAGTCACCAGTAGCAGTTGCTTCGATAGTCTATCTGATTATCTTCTTGCCAAAAGAAGAAGAAAGATTTAGACAATGAAGTAACAACGTCACCAGATCGAAACGTCTTCAACGGAGACAGATTACTGGTTTCTCATATTCGTGAAAAGTTTTAGGAATAAATTAAAGAATAAAAATACACAAAGCAAACACTTTCACCCTTAGACCCTCCCCCTCTCCCTTTCAAAAAGTTCCGAACTTTGCGCACCGCACCGTCGAAAAGTCATAAGTCGGAAATCTTTGAGCAAACAGCGGTAAAAAAACAAGTTTATTGGATCGTTTTAGCGTAAACCCGATCGTATGAGTGTTCTGTTTAAGGCTCACCTCGTGAAATTTTTTTCTGAAACAAAATGTGTGGTAAAAAACACAAAGAACATGAAAAGTGCAAGGCTGTGTACTAGTCTAGCGCACAGTATACAAGTATGTGTACTAGCCCAGTGCGTAATGCGTAACGGTACGTGCTTAACACCAAAATTTTCATGCCATTTTACGTTGCAAAGTTACAACTTTCGCTCGTTTTTGCACACGAAGAAGCTGTGCACGCTGCTTTCCAGATTGGCTGCGTACTGCATACTCCCCTCTTCCTCTGCTCCCCTTTTAATCCCCCCTTCCCTCTTCTCCCACCTTTTGACCACGCCTATGAGGAAAGGCGCTCCAGGAACTTGTTACCTATTGAGAGTCATTCGTAACTGTGCATAAACTGAAATATGCAAGGTCTTCAAGGACAAGTAGCGTCGACATGAACTAAGTCACCCAGCAAAGCGAGTAAAGCGGCCACTCATAAGGGGAGAAAACGTTCAACTGTGGAAGTACGATTTGCGGAAAACGATAATTGAGGTGTAACAACAGCTAACAAATGGCAAACGCTGTTAGGAAGCACAAGCTAACGCGCAAACTTCATCGTTTCTCTGCATTCTATGCAAAAATTTCAGAACTGGCAACAAACGATAATTTGCTGCGCGAGAGCAACATCCCGGACGATTGTGTTTTACTGAAATGAAGTAAAACGGTTACAATCTTACTAGTGTTCCTTCTAAAGAAAGATCTAATATCAAAGTCCTTTTTAATTTCGCTCCCAAAAATCTCTCCTCCATACCAAACCCCCTAACCCTTCCCCCCCCCACCCCCTGCTTTCGTTCTACACTGCTTTCGAACGTGAAAAAAGTGGCTTCGTAGTATTTTGTTTCATTTCCTTTAAATTTGCACAATGTACACGAACAAATCTAGCGACTCTAAGAATCACTAACGTCCATCTGATAACTGCAGGTGCTCCAAATCGGTTCGCGTAAATTTTTTTTGGCACGATACGCTTCATTCTTTCGACATATTCTTTGGGCATATGCCGCGCATAATCCAACTCTGCATACACCCGTCGCACCGCACGCACAACCCGCACATCGCTGAGCCGCATCGAACCAGCCGATGTTCAAACTGAACCACCACTGCAAACATTTTCAATATCCAAAAACCGTTAAAAGAATCAGCGCCGTAAACTAGCATACCTTCCCGTAAAGATCGCATTAGACGTTAATGGTAAATGGTTATACTGGATCGGCAAAGGTGTCTAATGACGGATGGTTCGAGAAATCTGCGGATAGATGGTGAAAAGGTTGTGACTGCTGACCTAAGCACCGCACAACAGTAATTACATTTTAGCTGACAGTTGTCCGCGCTTAATTATGCTGAATGTCATCAGATGAGGCTGGAAAAGACATGTAACCATTCCTCTTCTGACATTACTAAAAGTCGTCATAGATCCCATTTCAAAGCCTATATGGAAAAGACAAGAAAGACCAAAACGTCAAAACGGTGTCAATCAAAAAAAAAAAGCGTTCAAACAAACAGGTACTCGTCAATGCATAACGAACATGGACGCTTAGATGAACCATGGAAACATAAAAAGTAATTATTATTAGAGTACATGTGCATCTACCTTTGTCCATTTCAAAAGCTACTGATTGCAATCAAGAAAGATCAAAACGTCAAAACGGTGTCAAAGGCACTTTCAAGTCTGTTACACTTCCATGAAATTCGCTGGTCTCAAGAATCGTTGTCTAAGCATACATCGCGCCAGCCCCTCGATTTGCATTCCCACATTTCTGAACATTTTCCCATGAGAAATCGAACGCTCCATAACATAATACTATCAAAAATCCGAAAAGAACTACTGGAAAAAAGGAAATGAAATGTTCTCAGCTTGCCATCAAACCTTTATAGTTGAGCTTTAGATATCTAGCTTAGATTAGTGCTTCCATGGCGCTAAAAACGCTGTTGTTTTAACTGAGATTTCTGAAATGGGAATTTCAAGTTTTTTGGAAGTAGAAATTCGCCTACGACTAGAGCATCAAAAAAATCATCTTGTATAAGCCCGCAAATCTGAAATCAACTATATATCCGACCGATGCCAACGGTTTTAAACGTGAATAAATGCAAACTGAACGAACGGATATCCTTCATTTAAGATCTTTTCTCGCATCACTTCAGAACCATCAAAACTTTTAATGTAATATTAGACTTCTTAAAAAAAAAGCGTTCAAACAAACAGATACTCGTCAATGCATAACGAACATCGACGCTTAGATGAACCATGGAAACATAAAAAGTAATTATTATTAGAGTACATGTGCATCTACCTTTGTCCATTTCAAAAGCTACTGATTGCAATTCTCGCTAGACTCGTTAATGCGATTAGCTTCAATGATTAAAATGATTCGAACTGAACTGAACAGTCTAGTTAAATGAGTAAAGTTTGTGGCATGCTCCTCGCCTATCCCCAGTTTATGAAAATAGATGAAGGGGGAGGAGGCATGGGGGTGGAGGGGGCAAGACACATAAAACATTTCTGAGATCTCCGCAGAATTTTCCGAAAATTGAAGAGCAACTCATTCACGTGTAGCCCATCAGTTGAACCTTGTGCTCTCTTCAATAATCCTACTACAGCTAAACATGAGCGATGCAAACAATTCTGTGTGAGGTCGTTTCAGTACTTGTCCAACTCTCAAAATAAAATTTTTTTTTCCGCTTAACGAGGGATGGAATAAATTACTCAGCTCGACGGAATATCAAAACGTGGATAACGGTGAGCGTCCCGGATCAACGGGGATGTTGACCTGACACTACGCCAACTAAACAAATGACGAAAGCTCTGATACACCACGATGAGAATAACCTTTTAGCAGAGAGGTTTTGGCAATTTTTGCATGGAGGCGTGAAAGCGACAGCATCCAAGTTATTCTTAAAATGAACATACTTATATATAAACAACGTGCACATTCGTTTCATGTAAACCAATTGCACAAATAACACAGGTGCTGTTTATCGCCGTTCTTCAACAAATGGAAAACATAAAACAGCTAAAAAAGCAAACCAGTAAGGAAAACACTAAAAATCTGCTTGAAGATGTCAGAATTGAGCAAAATGAACGAAACTTCAAAAAGATGAAGAGGGACATCTGGGAAATGTGATTATCTCCCGCATATAATATTATTTGATGAACGGCGATCACCATTTCACTTTAAGTAATTTTCCATCACATATCGTAACGAATACTGAATACCCTCGAAAACAGACAGCCATATTTTACAAATCTGGCCACATATACGACCTCTCATAATGAAATTTTCACCAATAATCTTACTACGCTTCAACTTGCATAGACGTTTTGCCTCAAATTATTATAAACAATAAAGCTATTCTCTCTAAAACAGAAGGCTCCTCTCATTCGAATTCTTGAAAAATGGAGACCGCGGATTCCAATCGTTTACATATTCCAGAAACCTGCGAACTCCAATAATCTCTAATACAACATAAATACGAAGATAAGAGAAACACTGCGCAAACGAGCAGGTCACAACCGAATTTCAATGACAGATGGGTGCACCCATTTAACCTTCGCAAACTTCTACATGTCACATTTCTGAAATGAATTTTGTAAGCCTTGAACTGTTGAAAAAGTGCTTTTTCGTGAGTCGCAATTGCTAAAACCGTTTGAAACTTTCTTCATATGATGCTCTTATTAAAACTTCCTGGTCTTCAAAAATCATTAAACTTGTAAGTTCCTCCAATTCGACCAATGGAAGGATGAGGTGCCCACATATGGATTCGACGACTGAACAGTCACGAAACAAAATAACTAATAAAAAGGAATCTACCTACAAATTATAAAAAAGTGACAAAACTGCGCATCTAAGAAATTAAAAATCATCAAATAAAATCACAAGACATACAATATACGAAACCAAAATTGCCGATACAGGTTCAACAAGCTCCAAAACAACCACATTCACAAACATCTGCCACCCAATTTTTAGTTAGCTTGCAGAGACCAAGGATCTTCAAACAGGTGCAACTTGTGATTTTCGGGTAGGAACTACATTTATGGAATTGCACTTCTTTGAACGTGGTTGTTTTGAAGCTTTTTTTGAGCCCTATATCGACAAAATGAACACAGAAATCTAATCGAGAAAACGATCAATGCCAAAATATGATATATTGCGATATAATATATATGTGATATAATATACTGTGTGAAACCTCAAAAATCGTATAAAAATTAAATTATCGTCATTGTGCTCACACGAAGAAATTTCATGGAGCGAAACGTTTCTAAGGAAAGCAAGCGTTCTATATAGAATTTTTCTGATAACTGCAAAAATTTAAAATTATAAGACGACTGCAATTTCGAACATTTCAGATTGCAAAAAAGCACAAGAAAAAACTTGTTTCTCTCATACATACAAAAATCACTTAATGAACTCTTTAATTAATTTCATTCAAGATACGATTCTAGTCATGAAACAGTGGTTAAAAATGAACGCCGAAAAATGGCGTTTCTTTTTGGCTTTTTGCTAGTAGAACATTGCAAAAGTTTTTGTAAATCTCTAATGCAACCATCCTTATAAATAAGTCTGTCTACTACAATATGCCTTCCGATATATCCGATCATCATATATGACCGATCACAAGTAAGATCGTTGTTAGCAGCATAGAATGTGGGTGTATTCTACCATGATCCTACTCCAACAATACAGCTCACACATTATTATAAAATATGGCGTACGAATATTGACCTAAAAATACATATGCATGATTTAATACAGTATATTGATGACAAATTCCAAAATTGCACTCATACGCACATCTAACAAAATCGACGAACAAATTCCGTTGTAAGTGATATTATGCGTTTAGTGAGATCAGAAAACATCTCCTTCGAAGTCCCTATAAGAGAACCAAAAAAAAGCAAAAAAAAACTTCCTGTCCCACTATACGTCTAGAGCTGTTTTTTTTCTCAAAAATTTATTTTCTTTTTGCATAAATTTGACTGATGAAGTGAAGGTAACTTATTTCTATTTCCTGAGTGAAAAAGAAATCAGTCAGCTTTTCTGGCACAATCAGCTCCTTACAATTATTTCTTTCCGTTGGCGAAGTTTATTTTAACCGACAAAACAATGCGAAACACCGGTAACAGTTCATCGATTATCGATCGTTCAGCATCTATAATATATTTGGCTCATTCTGCAACAAAAAAAGCCGTACTCTCTGAAACGTTAAGCAATGTCGAAATGATGGAAATTATGAAGCCGATCAAATAGAATACAACAACAAGTCAAATATCTCATGCGTAAAACAAACGCAACACACCATAGAACGATCCGCTGCCCACTACAACTTCAGCAAACGAATACTAATTTCACCTCCATCAAATGCTTTGCTCCCAACCAATCCAGAGGACATTTTCAAAAAAAGAGAACCTTCTCTGCCACAGTACTCCAACGCTTTTTTTCTGGCTACTTTAGGTAGCAGATACTTCCGAAAGTGTACATGACGCTTTTTTCTCGATTAGTGACACGATTGACGTGAGCTTAACCTAATTAGAACTTAACCTTCCAGTCTGCAAGAAACGATTTATTCGAGTCTGTTTGCTTTTCCCCTTACTGCAGCTAATCACAGGGAATAAGTGATGAGAACAGGAAATAAATAAAATAAAGAACTCAGGGTTTATGGTACATGCAGTTTCAAAGACTAGAACAATCAAACAATCCAAACGCCGTAAATCCGGATAACAGTGAAAAAATTGGTCGCTCGTCCAGATCATTAAGAAAAGTTTCTTTCAACGAAAGCACTTTGTAAGAGAGCATAATCTTGCA
The DNA here is from genome assembly GCA_000803305.1 of Toxocara canis. NCBI lineage: Eukaryota > Metazoa > Nematoda > Chromadorea > Rhabditida > Toxocaridae > Toxocara > Toxocara canis. Next base: position 744,828 of record JPKZ01002486.1, on the reverse strand, counting down.
TTCCCTCATGCTTAAAATATCTGGTAACCATCCTTCACTTTCTATGGCAAGC